>BQNB010170979.1:1183-13618 GCA_026074375.1 Tanacetum coccineum | reverse complement strand
AGGGTTTCTTTTATAAACCAAGAAACCCTAATAGGCTTTCAAAACGTGTCTACTGATAATGCATATCTATTCCTAATATATCTCATGCATATCACATTAGCAATACTAATATATTTATACTAACATTACTAAATATATAACTAACAGTATTAATAAACTCACAGTACTAACACTTTGTATTGGCAGCACTAACTACTTAAACTAACATTACTAATGACTTAGACTGTTTTCTTTAATCTTCACCAGCAACACAAACTTAAACCAGCAGCATTAAGTTATAGAAGCCTCTAATTCCCAATAATCCTCCCCTAAACTTATGATTTACCTTCAAATCATCATGTTTCTGAATTAAACCTTCTGTGTTGAGGATGCTTCTAAACACCTTACTATCTTGGTCTGTTTGCTTGATAAAAGATCTTTCTTAAAAGTTCTCTAGACATCTTACTATCTGCTTCTACTAGTAGTCTAGCCACCATCATCAATCCAAGTGTTCCCCTGGTTAAAGGATATTCTTTCTCAACCAACATGAAGATATCATGTCCTCTTACTGAAGATACATGGTGAACACCACATGTATCATAAAGCCTCCATACCAAAGGATCATGCATATACCTTTGAAGCTTCCAGAGAATATCATCATTATCTGGTTCAAACAATCTCTTCAGTTTGACCCACAATTCCTTCTCTTTATCATCTGTAGGCTCTGTTGTACTGAACCTCTCCTTGACCAAATCCTAAAGCTTAACCAGGTTATCTCTATCAAATTTCTTCAACATATCAGCAAAAATCTGATAAGCTTCTGTATGGTTTCCTACTCTGATAATTCTCCAATACCTTCTTGTGTCTTCAGAGTAAACCTCCCAGTCTATGATTAGATACCTAACCCGCAAAGGTTGAACAACAAGTTCTTCTACTGGAACTATCACTAATAATTTATGTAGCTATTCTTCTGATAATTCTTTTTCCTTTTTTGCTGATTGTTCTTCACCTGAACCTGAAGCTTCTCTAATCTTTTGTCTTTTAACAGGATTTTTTAACACTTCTTGACCTGCTCTTTTCAGTCTCTGAACCTTCAACTCAGAACCCATAGGCACAAAAGCTTGTACCTTCATTATAGTAGTTTCAAAGATGTATTTAACCTGCTCAAATGAAAGTGACTTTAATTGTTTAATATAGTAACCTCCTTCTTGGTTCTTGATGTAATTTGACATGTACTCCTTTTGGTTAGCAGGACTCATTGGCTTGTTCCTCTTAGCTTCAGCTCTTTGTTGAGCAAAGAACTTCTTTCTTTGATTGACAAGTTCCACAAGCTTCATTGGTAAATATTCTTCACTACACTATTCACCTGCTTGTAACTGTTGAACAAAATCTTCATCTGCTGCGAATCTAGCCAATACATCATCCCATTCAGCATCTGTAAAACCCTAAGCTGCTTGATGCACTTGAGCCATTCTCTGTCTTTCTGTTGCATCAAACTCTTCTTGTGGATTTTGAGCTACTTCTTCATCCCTGCTAATTTAAGCCTACTCTCTCTTTGTCATCTTCCTTGGAGACTCAGTTTCATCCATTTTAGCCTTACCCTTATCTTTAGCAGCACTTTTTTTGATCTCCATAAATGTCTCTTCAAGGGTTAAATCATCAGCAGTAGTATCTGCATTCCTTAGAGGATTGGTAGTACTAACTTCTTGTGCAGCAATACTAACTTCTTATGCAGTAGTACTAAATTCTTGACCATCACCAAAACCTTCTTGAGTTTCCAAATTCTATCCATACCTCCCCTGAACTTCAACATGTGGAGAAACCAATGAAATTCATTTTCAAGTTGATCTTCTTGACTATGTGTAGGAGTAACCAAAATAACTCCTGCATCTTGATTAATTTCTTCTATCATCCTCCCTTGTTTGGAAGAATCCTCTAAATCCTCTTCTACATCATTAGATATAACCACTCTTGACCTTCTTCTAGCTTGACTTGTCTTGACAGTCTTCTCTAATTTCTTTACCTTCTTGATAAGTTTAGTAAAAGCATCACCATAGACTTTCTTTGTCTGTCTCAAGTCTGTCTCAAAAGCTTTACATCTATCTGACAATTTTGTGACCAAATCCATCAATTCATGTTGTTGCATTCTGCCCTCATCACTTCCAAGTGTGTGACCTCTTGGGAGAGGTAAATCATAGGCATGGATGGGGCCTTATTAATGTTACCACTGCCATGTCCTGTATCTAAGCTAGTGACAGTAGTGGCAGCCCCTCCATGTCTGACATCCATACTTGTAGATGCAGCCTGATCTGCTACATTGGTATGAGGAGGAGAACTGAGCTAAGGAACTTTAGTTTCTTGTCTGAGAGGACTCCTAAGTGTTGGTGAAATATGTGGTGATGAGGTTGATGGAGCAATTATAGGGTGTTGTGATGGACTCAACTGGACTTTGCTTGATCCGTTCCACCCTGAAAAATTGGACCCTGAACAAGCATTGTTGGAAACAATGGAATGTCCACCCCATTATAACCCTTAGAAATCCTTCTCATATTGCCAAAAAGTTTTTGAGTAAGAGTAGGAGCAATATAAGTTCTTTTGTGAGGTAGAAGCTGTCTTTTGTGCTTGTTCAAAAAGATTTGTATAAATCTTGGATACATTAAAAATTTAGACTGATTATCTAAGTTTTTCACCATGCCATCAAAAATCAATTTTGAAAAATTAAAAGTTCTGTTTGTGGCCAAGCAAATGATAGCAGTGGCTATGTTGCTACTAAATTGATCCCAAGCAGTTTTCTTAGCACTCAAACAATGAAGGATGGTATGGATCAAAAACCTCCACTGAGGAGAAAAGTGTCCCTTTTGAAAAGTTAATCTGTCAGAATTGGACACATACCCCATAAGAGCAAGTTGCTTAAAAATTTTAGTATTAGGTAAAGTACTAATACCATCAGAATCTTCTAACTTGAGATGCCTCCTTATAGATGCTTCAGTAACAGTCTTAACTCTCCCATCAATGGTAGCAGTTATTTCCATCTCTCCATTCTCAGATGTGCTTGCAGAAGCAGTTTGCCAAAACTGATGGATGAGTGAAACATAGATGGTTGGATTTTTAGTGAGAGCATACTTAATGTGAGTAGAATTGAGAAAATCCACTATCTGATGAAATCCTGCACTTCCCTCTGGTTTCTTTAAGAAGGCGACCATATTATGTTTGTCACAGAAGTCCAAATTCGCCATTCGATTGAGAAAAGTTTGAGTAGGGTTCTGGGTTATGATCGTGGATGAGAGTATGTATGTTTGATAAAGGTAATTGAGATAATAAAGAGTACTTAAGTTTTTTGATCGGAACGACTGAATAAAATTACGTATTTATCTTGAAGAATGTTGATATATAAAGAAAGTTCAAAGATTTATCCCAAATCAAGGTAACCTATAAGCAAGTAGTGGGGACATATCTAACGGCTATTTTAATTATGAAGTTATGTTATGCTCAAACAGTACTAACGGTCAACCAACAGTACTAGTATAGCCTAACAGTATAACTTTTAAGCCCAGCCGTATTAACTTTACCAGCAGTGTTAAAGATATGCCCTGACAGTACTAACTTATTACTGGCAGTATTTGTTTAAGTTTTATGCCTGCAGTATCAACTTCAATTCTGTTCCAACAAAGATTTTCCATCATAAATTTAGATTCTCACAAGCTCTCTTTCTATTTTTAAGCTCACTATATCTCTCATTTCTTTTGCTCACTTAATCACTCTTTCTGTTTTTCATCTCACAAATCTCTCAATTCTTTTAAGCTCACCAATTCAAACAGTTTTATACAATGTTCCATCAATTCCATTAGTTGCATGATGTCCTATCCACTTCTAAGTGTGTCAACTCTTAAGAGAGGTGGGTCATTGGACTATTTAGATGTAGTCTCAAACATAGTTTGAGCATCTACACCCTAATATGGTCTCTTGGCACCTGGGACCACTACATAAACCAGTTCCCTAAGGACTTGGCTCATTAAGTGTTGCCATGGATTGGGTCCTATTGATGTTACCACTGTCCTGCTCTGCTTCTAAGCTAGAAGCAGTAGTGGCAGCCCTTTCCATTCTGTCACCCAACTCCTTATGGACAGCCTCATCACCAACCTTTTCAGGGGGACCACCAGACTGAGGTATCTTAGTGTCCCGACCTTTTTTGGCTTGCTTAGGTGTTGACTTTCACTACACTTTCTGTTTGATGTTACATGCCCTTCCATCCATTCTTGACTCCATATTGACATAATTAGCCTCCCCTCAATCAATACTTTAGAGGTGAAGCATACAATACCAGGTACTCAATATGCTTAGCCTACAAATGTTAGTCCAAAACCAAGAATACATAATCCAAAGTATTTTCTTGTTTAACGGTATTAATTATGACTAACATTTTGAACTAGCAGTCTTAAGTATAACTAGCAGTATTAATTATACTTAGCAGTACTTACTTTTGCCTAGCAGTACTAAAACCTGCCTAGCAGCATTAACCTTACAACTACCAGTTTTATTTCCACATTTTCTCCATACTATCTCCAAAACCTTATTATCTTAGTTAACTAACACTTCTTTAGAGGATAAGTAATCCATGCTAGCAATCAGAAAGTTAAACTGTAACATCAAATGCCTTATCAGAAAGATCTGCTAACATTGTGTCTGTTTGTATCTTAATCACACTTGTATGAGCCTCTTGCTCTATGAATCTCTGTGAAATGGTGCCTTTTTAATGGCTTGGTTTTTAGAATGAAACACTGGATTCTTCAAAATACAAATGGTACTTTCATTATCAATGTAAATCTTGGTGTTCATGAAATTGAACCCATAATCAAGCATCTGATTTTGGATCCACAACACCTGTCTACAGCAATTTGCAGCGATAACATACTCTGCTTCAATAGTAGAGTTGGCAACTATAGTTTGCTTTTTACATTTCCATGAAATCAACCTTTTGCCAAGAAATTGACAACCTCCTGTTGTGGATTTCCTTTCAAGGCTAGCTCTAGCATAATCACTATCAGAAAAAGCTTCCAATTCAAATTGTGAATCCCTAGGATATTAAAGGCCTAATTTAGGTTGACCTTTCAAGTATTTAAAGATCCTCTTCACAGCTTCAAGATATGAGACTTTAGGAGTAACTTGAAACCTTGCACAAGCACAAACAGCAAACATTATGTTAGGCCTAGAAGCTGTCAAGTACATAAATGATCCAATCATTGATCTGTATAAATGAACATCCACATCCTCTGCTTCTTCATCCTTGAGTAATGCCTTGTTAGTCTCAATTGGAATGCTTGTTGTCTTCATTGTGACAAAATCAAACTTTTTCAATATATCAGCCACATACTTGTCTTGGCTGATGAAAATTCCATCATCTTTTTGCTTTACCTGCAACCCTAATAAGAAAGTAAACTCCCCCATAGAACTCATCTGGAATCTCTTGTGCATCATCTGCTCAAACTCAACACATAAAGACTTCTTTGTAGATCACTACAGATGATGTCCATCAAATTCACCTGCATATAGGATATCCACCTTTGTCCTCTTGATGAATATAAGTCTTATCAATAGTTCCTCTTATAAATCCATTTTCATAAGTCGGTAGACAGGTCTTCTTACCGGCTTTAGGTGCTTGATGAGACAAATAAAGCTTTTTTCTACTTTATAAACTTTGTCGAAAACTAGGGATCTTTAAAACATAGAGGTTGGCACACATTCAACTCCTCTTCAATAGTACCATATTAAAAAGGACCTTCTACATCCAATCTGTTACACAGATAAACCTCATAAATGATGCATGGACCAAATTACCCCCCCCCCCCCCCCCCCCCACCACCTGATTGCTTCTATCCTAGCAACAGGAGCAAAAACCTCATCATAATCAATGCCTTCTTCTTGGGTGTAACCTTGTGCAACCAGTCTTGCCTTGTTTCTAACTACTATCCCTCTCTTATCTTTCTTGTTTCTATAGACCCATTTTGTTCCAATGGCATGCTTGCCTTTGGGTAATCAAACCAATCTTTCTCAACCTTCTGCAATCTAAATTGTAGCAACTCATCTTGCATTGCCTCTATCCAGCTTGGATCTGTCAAAGCTTGTGTCACCTTCTTGGGTTCTATTTGTGAGAGAAAATAGGCAAATAAGCAGTTTTGATAATCTTTGTGATTTGTTCTCCTCTGCTTTTTGATGTAACTGACCATAGCATGTTCTTCAGAAATCTTGGTCATCCTCCTTGTTTGAGTAGCTGAATTTTCTCCGTAATCTTTCCCCTTTTTTTTTTTGGTCTTAGGATGATCCTTGTGAATTCTGGTTGTGGGAATAGGACTGACATTCATGGTGGTTTCCAAGTTGTTAAGGTCAGCCTCTGCACCCCCTCTTCATCATCATATTGCACCACAAAGATACCTGTATTAGAAGATCAGCAGTATCTCCAAATCAGGCATAAGATGATCAGTTGGAAAGATCATCGGTTAGTAAAAAATTTCCCCAACAGTACTAAACTTATGGGACTATCGTATTATTCTTTGGTAGTGTGTAGCATTAACCTTCTTTTTGTTAAACAAGCAAATTATCCAATTCAGCTCTAAAATCTTGCACATTCTGGTCATCTTCTTTATTTGAAGCTCCTCCTTCTTTTTCTTGACCATTTCTTTCACCCTTATTTGCTGGTTCTTCATTAGTCTTTTTACCAGCATCATCAGCAACTGCATCCTCTGAGCTCTGTGGACTATCATAAAGTAATGGTAGCAGAATATATTGTTGAGTAGGTACTGCATCAACATTATCCTTGATACCTGCATTCTTATTAGTTTGATTCCCTATAGTAACTGGCTCATAATTCATAGAGTTTGTTAGTAAATCAATATCAAAGAGCCAATCTGGTCCACTCCTCAACATTAGGTTTGTTTTCAAGAAAGTTTATGTGCAGGTTCTCCTCTACTTTCCTAGTTCTAGTGTTAAATACCCTAAAAGCCTTGCTATTTATAGAGTATCCAACAAAGAACCCTTCATCAGCCTTCTCATCAAATTTGCCTAGGGGATCTAAGGTATTAAGAATAGTCACAGGACACCCAAAAGGCATAAAACTTATACTAGGTGGTCTACCATGTACTAGTTCATAAGGTGTCTTGTTGTGAGGCTTAGTCACTAAAACCCTATTCTGAACATAACAAGCAGTACTAACTGCTTCAGCCCAAAATGTAGTAGGTAATAATGAATCTGCTAGCATAGTCCTAGCTACCTCTATTAGTGTCCTATTCTTTCTTTCAGTAACTCCATTTTGTTGTGGAGTTCTGGCAACACTAAACTCCCTCTTAATCCCTTTCATCCCACAAAACTGATTCATGTCATTAATTTTAAACTCAGTTCCATTGTCACATCTGATGATTTTAACCTTATGATTTATTTGATTTTCTATGCCAGTAATAAAAGTTTTAAAGATCCACTAGTCCCATCCTTAGTGGCCAAAAAGAAAACCCAACTAAACCTACTATAGTCATCAGTGACAATAAGGCAATATGTCTTGTGATTAATACTCCTTACAGATGTTGGGCCAAATAAGTCCATATGTAACATTTGTAAGGGTTGGCTGATAGAGCTCGCAAGCTTGGTCTTACAAGATGCTTTGTGTTGCTTTCCCTTCTGATAAGCAATACAAGTATGGTCATTTTTGAAAACCTTTGAAGGCAATTCTCTTACAAGGTTTCCCCTCACAAGTTTATTCATAGTTTTAAAGTTTATATGACCAAGCCTCCTATGCCATAAGTTAGACTCATCTATTATAGCCTTTGCAAATAAACAAGTCAAACCACCTGAAGGAACAACATTCTTTAGATCATATAACGGTAAATGTTGTTCGTCTGGGAACTTTAAGCAAGACTTGACTTTCATCAAGTAGCTTAAAGTCAGGAGATAGAACAAAAGACATTTCAGTTCTCAGTGATGACACTATTTTCTTGTCAACACATTTGTGAGAAGAGAAACGTTAACTTTGTTCCTTTACAAGTATACCTTCTTCAAAGTCTAATTTCCCAGTCCTAATTTTACCTTTTCTAGTATCTTTTACATCTTTAGGACTTCCTCCAAATGCAACAAATCCACCATCAATTTTTTGATAATTTGTAAGGAAGGACTTATTTCCAGTCATATGCCTAAAGCATCCACTGTTAAAAATCCCTTGATCCTGTAAAGTATATTGTGGATTACCCTGCACTTAAAATAAGAGAATTAGTTTCTCTTGGGGACCCAAGCCATTACTGACTTGAGTCTGCCTTGTAGTCTCTAATATTCCTTAATCAACCCTCGATACATAATAGTAAATCTTTTAAGCATGTATGATCCACGTCTTTGGAGGTATGGTCAATAACATTTCCTGTTGGTCTCCAAATCCAGCATGCTGAGGACTTAACAGCATTTTCCCCATTTCCCTTAGCAGCACTAACTACTGCTTTTGGCCCAGCAGTAGTTACATTGTTAACTTAGCAGTTTTTACTTTTTCTTATGATTATTGGGCACCCGCCACCTTATCTGCTGATTTTTGGTTCAAACGCCTTCTTACTTGTGAATTGCTTTAAAATAAGATTATGTTTTGGGTAATCCATCATTCACTTTTGATTTAGAGGCAACAGTATTTAACAGTCCTGGAAGTATTATTAATGCTGTCTGTCTTGGAGAGCTTTGCTTAACAGCATTAACTGGCACTTGCCCTGACTTTGTTAATACAGCTGTTGGAACAAACTTCCTTTTAGGATGTGGGTGAGTCAATTTATTTTGGTGGTTCACCCTCTGAGCATTGTTTCCATAACTGTTAAATTTCACTTTGACCAGTAAACCTTCCCTTATTATTTTAAATAGGTTTGTCTACATTTTATTGTCATGAAAATCACAGTCTTTGATTAAAGGGTTGAAACTCCCACATACAAAACAAGCTTTCTTTATAAACTCAAAACCATTTCCTAGTTTCTGAGTCATCATCCCATTCCAGTTTCTTCTATTTTCCCTAAGACTTTGACTTTTCCTAGGATACTCTACTTGCCTATGTGTGTTTTCCTTATTAATAAATTTCATATTTTCATTAGATTTGACAAAATTGATTTTAGTTAACTTTGGTTTTGTCTGATCAAATTTAGGTCTAAACACACTATCATTATCACTATCAGTGTCCCAATCTTTAATGATAGGAGCACTAGGCCTAACATGTTGATACCTTTATAATATCATTTCACTTCCATACAAATAGGTATGAATCAATGATAAGAAACCATAAAAAAAGAGATAAAAGAATGAAAGAATTTTAGAAAGAGAAACTAGAGAGAGTAGAGAGGAAAAAGGATGGTTGATTACCTTGCACAAAAATTACAAATGAGACCAACACCCTCTCTATGGGATGGAGAGGGGTATTTATAGTTTCTTACTAACCTAGGGTGACGCCTAGGTGTAGGGTTGTTGGGTCGGCTCGAGTTTTGGGCTTTAGCCCGCAACGTATACAATATTAGATTAAATCACAAGCCCGACTCCCTTTCTAGCCAATTACAATGACTAATAAATAAAGACCAAGTTTCCTTATTCGACTTAATATTTTGAGGCTAACATCTCCCGTAAGCGAGGTCTTTGAATCTTTACTTCGTGGACTTATTGGTTTGCATTGTCGTTTAGTTCTTGAGTCCTCTTTCTTTTGGTCTTTATCTTGTTGATAGGCTTGTTCCTTCATGTTTTGTTAATATTTGATCTTGAGCCTTTGTCTTTTAATTGTCTTCGATTTGTCTTTTGTTCCAAGATCTTTTTAAATCTTTATCCTGTTTGTCTTTAAGCGTCTTTGCCACCTTGGATTTGTGTCTTGACAAGGCTCATACTTTGCATCATCTGAAATGCTTTCTAATAATTCCCCTGAAGCTGATTCTGAGGTGTTCTCGTTATATTTGAGTTTGCGGAAAAAGTCTTTGTCTTTTAATACTTGGCTTTTTGTCTTTGAATCTTGATGCTTATAGAATGTCTTTGTAGTTTGAGCATGAGCATGTGGTAATGAATCCGACTTCAGCTAGAATGAGGCATCACCATCTCCATCTTTATGTATCCTAAAATAAAACAGTTAGCAATAAAGCGTGTGGACGAATATGGCTTTGTCATTCGTCCGGATTTGGTTAGATTAACCTCCGGTTCCGTAGGACCATTTTACAGTATAAATATTGTACCTGTGATCAGGTAGATTCAAAGAATCTCCTTGACAGGGTTTCCAGCTCAAAGCGTAGGGTCTTCTAACACAGATGTATTAGATTTACCATGCTTGCTTGTTCTCATTACCGGAACGTCTCAAAGCAGACAACACGGTAAGAGTGAATCAGATAGTTACTATCTTTCTGATTAAGCCGTCAATTCATTTCCTGGAACAAGTTTGATTCACATTGAATCGCACCATCGTTTCTTTCCAGTTGACACAAGTTTGATTCATATAGAATCTCGCAAGTCACCTACCGCAGTGCTGTTTGATGATGACACTGGAAGGATTTCCATTCGTCATTGTGAATACTAAAGAGTATCACTCTGAATGTTCTGGCAGAATCACAAGGATAATGCGTAGGACTCTTGTTAACAGCTTGTGAACTTAATGATGTTCAACAAGTGTTTGTCATGGAATGTGTCCTAATGAGATTTATTTGATGATCTCTTGGCTCTAGACTCGATTAGTGCGTTTTGGTTTTAGTAATCGGAGGCTGGAGCAGACTGCCACCTATTCAATATTAACTAACTCGGAGTGAGAAAGTCAATAGAAGTCGTGTGTATCTCCGTGACAAATGAGACAAGTTTCTTTTGAGAGAAACCCGAATGGCTGGGAAGGGTTGTGCATTGCATCACTGGGTCCATGATGTCGTCTTCAATGTCAGCAATCAACATTGTGATTCTGACAGCATATGTATTGACCCGGTTTCTGCCTAAGTTGTGTGGAGGGCTTCTTTCTTTAGACCCTTTATCCATACATTTCTTTTTAATTCTTCAACCCCTTCAATGCTTACCAAGACGTCATTACTAACACCTTGTTGTGATTGTTCCAGTGTTAGCTCAATCTTAGTCGGCATTCTTCCCTTATACACATTCATCTCCAATCATACCTAAGGACTGCTATTTCTAACTATGGAGTGTCCTTGGGTAGATCCCTCCGGTTCTGGTTGGATCATAGGACAAATACCTAACCTTACCACCTTATGACTTCAGAATCGTCGTGAAATAAGATGTTGTAGGGTATGAGATCGTAACCATAAAACCTTTTTCGAAGAGTATCAAGCACTTTGAGTCGATAAGATCACTTATTATTTTCAAGATCACATTTTAAATACATTTCTCCCCTTATTTTAAATACTAATTCACTTAGTTTTTGAAATACTTTGTGATTAAAATTTGTCTTGAAATACCATGGGGAGAAAACTTTTATACTTTGCATGAATTATATGGAACATAAACTTGCTCCCCCTCGATTTTACATATGTTTGACACCAACAACAATGATACCAAGTTGTAAAATTAATATAAAATTGAGGGTTAGCATTGTTGAGCATACAATTTTGAAAGATTATAAATTGTCATTGAAGAATTCTTAAAAAATTGTGCTCAACCACCTAATCATCTTATAACAATTAATCTATTTAATAGTCATTATTATTCCTTAGATGTTATTAAGACCTTTTATAATGTGTTGAATACATAAGAGTTGTCATGTTATGATGTATCCAACAATCATTAAAATATTATTTTCAGAAAAACTCCCTCTCAAACATTGACTCATTTAAAAAAAATGACACCAAATATAGAATAATTGTCTTGAAAAACAATATGAGGTCTGGAGTGTTGAACACACAATTTTGAAAATTTTTAAATTGTCATTGAGAAATTCTTGAAAAATTATGTTCAACTTTTTTGAAAAAACCAAATGTTAGAAGACTTCTCTTCTAACGCTAAGGATAAGCGCACTTATGCGTACACTCTCCTTTGTCGTTCGGGTCCGAGTTGCAATCTGAGAGTGATTACAAGTCATCAAGAAAAATTAGAAATGACATGTTTTGAAAACTTTTGAAACTCCTGTTCGAACTTCATTTACACGCCCGTGTCGATATTAATCAACATTTCTAGGTACGTAAATGTTATCGATTCCAAGAGACATGTCGAGAAGAATATTTTTTGAAACATTTTCTGATTTTTTGATTTTGTATTTTCTTTTTGAAATTTTATATTTTTGTATTTTTCTTTTTTCTTTTTGAAATTTTATATTTTTGTATTTTCTTTTTGAAATTTTATATTTTTGTATTTTCTTTTTGAAATTTTATATTTTTGTATTTTTCTTTTTGCAAAGTTATGTACATGTTGATGTTTGATGAAGTGTCAAGCAGATTCTTTTGTCAGAACCTCCAGTTCTGCTGGAGTCAAACATCTCATACCAATTCG
>BQNB010170978.1:0-13618 GCA_026074375.1 Tanacetum coccineum | reverse complement strand
TTCGTTATAATTCAGATTTTCGAGTTCTTTATATGCTTACGATCGTCATAATATGTAGTATTTTGATAAAGTATAAAATAAATATTTTATTTTAGAAATTAAAATAGTAGGTTTTATATATATTTTCATAAACTTGATTTTATAAGTTTTTAACTTAAATAAAATACTACAAGTCCTCTACTTTGTGTTTAATACACTAACTTGTGTATATTTATAATCCTCTAATATATGTCCAAGAATAACAAGTCTTTACATTTATTTAACCATAAACATAATAAGTAAACTTTTATATATTTAATTTATAAACTAGTTTTATAAATTAACTAATAATTATACCAAGTGTGTTCTTGCCTTCTATCATCATTTTAGCATTATAACATCATAATAAAAATGTCGTTCATATTTATACAAGTGTAAATATCTATTTTACAAAATTATAAAATACCTTAGGTGATGATTAACTATATAACAATTACATAAAACATGAAATGTGTCGGTAACCCGGAACACTTTCACTTCACCATTTGAACAAGAAAATAAGATAGAAGATATGAAAGATGGAAGAATTTAAGAGAGTGGTTAGAGAGAAAGTTGAGAGAAAAATAGATTGGTTGATTACAAGTGAAAAATACAAATGAGACTAACACCCTCTCCACACTTAGAGAGAGTTATTTATACTTGCACCATGAGGCTTTCATGCCTATGGGCTTTTTATGGGTCGGGCTCGAGATTACTTGGAATTACTTTGGGCTTTAGCCCATAACAAGTGACCGGTTAGATTACATAAACGAGCCCGATACCCGTAACTAGCCTATTACAATATATATTAAATAAAGACCGAAGCTTCTTCGTTGAGTGACCGAGCTTCCTTGTTCAACTCAATATTTTGAGGCTAACAAAATGAATAATGTGAAAAGTTTAGGGTTTTTAGAAGACCTTAACAAGGTGGATGATGAAGAGATTCAAAGTCTAAACCCTAACTTATCAATAAAACCCAAGCTTCCAAATCAAGAAAATCCTAATTTCAAAATAGAAATCCTAGTTTTCTTCTTGTTATTAAACCCTTGCAATCACTTAACCAAGGTTCCAATACACCTTAGATATGCCTAAAAATGAACCTTGAACACTTGTATCTTTGTAAAATCAAAAACTATGAATTTATTTTGAAGTGGAGAGTGAGCCGCGAGTTTTGAGCACAAAGGGAGAGGATTTTTGTGATTTTCTAGTTGAATGAGAAGTGTATGAAGTGTTAGGAATAACAACCTTTATATAACATAAATATCTAAGAACACATCCATGAAAATTAGGGAAGTTAGATGAGATTGTGTAAGAATGGGATGACCTTGGTGTAAGAAAGGATGTAAGGTTGCTTAATGTCATATTTTGTAAGAAAAATGGTTGCAAGTTTACTTGTAATTCGATTATAAAAAATGGTATAATAGAAAGCAAGTTGTAGATATTTTTCTCTTGTGTTTTCTATCTATATATCCGGATATGTATGTATATATATGATAAAATATATTATTTTTGGATATTGGGTATAATTGTGGGTATTTAGTTGAGTATAAATAGGTATTGGTGCTTCCGAGTATGCCTAAATGTATTTTATTGCGAAACGTAAACGTTTTACGTAACCAATAAAAATAAAATATAAAAAGTTGAGTATTACTTTCGTAAAAATAATATAATGCTTGCTTGACGTAAACCTTTATTTTTTTATGCCTGTTTATGTTGATTGTTGATTTTTAGTTTACGCGATTTAACTAAGCGATGAATATTTAAAGTAAACCCGTAGAAGTTTAAAATAAATAGTTGAATATTTATTGACATAACAAGATGTGAAAATGTGAATTGTTACAGTCTTCCCATGTTAAAAGAATTTTGTCTCGAAATTTAGTTTGAGTTGCCGTCCGAAATGGTGTTAATGAAGAGGTGTGGATATTTTTTATTTTTATTATTATTTTTATATGTGAATAGTGACTTCAACGGTCATGAACAGTGACCACTAACGGTCACTCCCTCCTTTCAAATACCAAATTTTTATCCTCTATTTCTCCACACAACACTAAATCTTTCACTTAAATTTTCTCTTATCCAACGGATAGCCACGAGACGCCCTATTTTCTGATTTTAATCCTTTTTACGATGAAATACCTTATTAGCTTCGGCCTTACAATATCGATGGCGAGCGCGATAGCGCTCGACATTTATCTTGCCTACGTCCCATACGAAGAAGATTTTCAGTATTTGGCCGTTATCCTAGCGCTCCTCGCACCGATCATTGTCCTAGCTATTGGCGTGGATCTAGTTTGGAAGGAATAGATACTATTGTTATGGGAGGATTGTAATGAAACTTGTATTTCCTTTTTGTTCTTATGTAATCTTATTTCCAAGGTAATAAACAGATGTTGTGGCAACAAATCTATTTGTTATTTTTATTTATACCTTTCGATAATTTTGTTACCACGCTTGGTAACTCGTTTGCATTCCCCTTCTAAATTGCTTTAACTTGAGCGTTCAAGATTAGTGACGTTGGTTTAATATTTATTGTTGCGACCAAGGCTCGGCTTCTAGTGGGCTTATTCGTTCCTTTCGGCTTAACGTGTCAGTTATAACATATTTTTTTATAGGGTGATAACGAATTTATGCCTATGGTGGTGTCGTAACTACTAAGCTCTATGGTATTACGTAGACGTTGAAAATGGTGAATTGGTATATTCCTTAATGGCGAGTAAACTTGTTAGTGGATCGTCCTAGGGTGACTAGGGAGGCGTCTTGACTTTTTGACATATGATTTTTTTAAATGATGTCGAATTTATATAGTAAGGTGGTGTAAGAGTTTACTTAGTTATTTTGATTATTAGTTTGGTTTCTCGTGATAAATACATTTTATGAATACGCACACAAAACTTGATATAAAAAGAAAATTGTTTCTTGACAAGAAGTTTTAAGGTGACTATTCTCAGCATGGGCATGGTCCTTCCTCAATTATACATAGGTGATCAAGCTATGCATATTTGAGGGTTAACGATGCGATACTTATTTTCGTCAAAATAATGTTATAATTTCATAATATTTATGGGAGTGGCTTATATAAATAAGTAGATAATTAAAGTAAATTTGATGAAATTTTCTTAACACATTGATTTGATAGATAATTTGAAATCATTCGTACAACAGAACGGAAATTTAAGAGAAAATACAACAAGAATTTCTTAAAGGAAATAGAGTCTAAGCATTGATATCATTCTCCATGTTGTTAAGGTCTTGATTTGTTTCTCCTCATCCTAAGGCATACACGATTCCACGTGCTCCAGTACCTCCAGCTTGGTTTCCATGATTTTGGTTCTTTAACTCTGGGCAATCACTCTTGTAGTGCCATTGATTCCCATATTCATAGCAAGTGAGGTTTCTCTGATTGTTAGTAGCAGCAGGACTCCTACAGTCTCGGGTCAAATGACCAACTCTCTTGCAGTTTGCGCACTTTACAGTGCACTGGCCATTGTGATGAAACTTGCACTTGTTGCACAAAGGTAGAGTTCCAACATACTCCTTCCTTTCACCAGACCCAGCGGTATAAGCTATAGCCACACCTTGCTTCTTGGGAGGTTGTTGTTGAGCCTGGTTGTTGTTATCAAGTTTTCTCTTGTTCTCAGCTTGACGTTCAGCAAGAGTGCGGATCTTTTGATCCATAAGTTTAGTTGCAAACTCAATTGCATCCTGCATGGTCTTTGGCTTAGATGCCATCACACTTCCCTGAATCATGTCAGGCAAACCACCGACATACTTCTCGATCTCATTCGATTCTTCGGGAAACATCCTATCGCACATCAATGCCAACTCTTGAAAACGTTGGCTATAGCTTTCCACATCAGTACCCTTCACCTTTAAGTTCCATAATTCAATTTCCAGCTTCTTAATCTCGCCTCTTGGGCAGTATTTATCAGTCATCATCTTTTTCAAAGCTTTCCATGTTATTGCGTATGTAACATCATGGCCAACAGTCTTAACGTGGGAGTTCCACCACGTTAAAGCTTTTCCCTGGAGAGTATAAGTAGAGAACTTGATTTGACATGCGACTGTGCAGTTACTGATATGAAAGATAGACTCCATCTTTTCAAACCATTGAGTAAGACCCACAACTCCTTGAGTACCCTTGAAGTTTAGGGGTTGACATTTGAGGAAGTCACTGTAGTTGCACTCATGAGCAGCTCACTCTGTTCTTCTGCTACTAGTTCTAGAATCATGGTTGTCATCGCTATTTCTGCTGGTTTTGTTTGCTTCAATTTCTGCCAATGCATCGGCAACTTCTCGGGCAATCAGTGCCTTAAGTTGAGCATCGGTCACAGGGGTAGTGGTTTTCTTTGGAGCCATTATCTTCAAAATCAGAGGAGTAATAAAATTAGTCTAGTTCTAAAATTCATGCTCCAAAGGTGAAAATGTTGCGAGGTAATATGTTAAAATTGTGTAAGAGTTTTTGGACTATCATGTTATTCGTAATGTCTTGAGAAATGTTCTAGTATTTATATAGATAACTCCTATAAAAACAAGTGTAAAATATACTTAGGAGAAGATAAGTATATATATATATATATATATATATATATATATATATATAAATCATGTGTAGTAATATACGTAAAGTAAGGTAAACACGTATATAAATCGTGTAAGCATCTAGTATAACCAACTAATGCAACCAAATAGTGTATGTATGTCTCGTGAAAACCTTTTGTATGATGCAATGTTTGAAAACGGTTATAGTCCAAGCAAAATATTTGACCTGGCTCTCTATAACCTTGGCTCTAGATACCAATCTTTAACACCCCCAAATTAGGTCGCAGCGGAATAGATACGCATGATGGCTCTAGTCGCGTGATCATCGACGTCCTGACGCTGCCACTCGTGGCGATACGCCGAGTCACTAAAACGCAACTCGTGCCTCTAATACCCTGTTTTAAGCTCAACCTAGCAAGGCCTGACGAGGTCTCACTACTCTCATGCTCGTAAGGCAAGCCTTTCCTCCCTTAATATCCCAAAATGTTCTCAGCTCTCGAGCAGCACGAATTCTCCTGGCCTCTTGATGTCGTAAATAGAACTCTAAGCTCTCTCTCTCTTACGAACATTTTCCTGGTAACTGACTCTTAAGTTGACCACCTCTAAGGCAACCATAGTCCTCCTCTTAGCAGATCGGATACTGGCATCTACAGTATCCATAAAACTGTAATCAACCTTACGAGCCATAATAGATCCCGACTGTCTAGTAGCAGCAGTAGCAGAACTCTCCCAAACCTCATACCTAGGTGTGGGAGCAGTAAGTAGTAGCCTCTTCCTAAGTGTCATGTCAGCCTTGGGAATGTCAGCTCTGTGGCTAGTAGATGGTGCAGGTAATGGTATAGGTAACAATGGTGGTGTCCTTGCTGGAAGTAGTGAATGATAGGTAGATGGTGTTGCAGCTCTCATCTGAGCCATGGCTGCTCTAGTATGTGAGGGTCGGATAGGTGAGGGTAGAAAGGATGGTGGTAATGTATAGGTGATGGTGTGGCTCTCATCATGGCCGCTCTACAACCTAGCGTTACCTCAGCATAGTAGACTGGTGTTTGGTGATGATTAATGGAGGAGTGTAGAATGGTGTGGAGTAGGTAAAGGCAAGAAGTCCCCCCACCCTCCCTAGCAACCTCTTCCTCAGAAGGAAACGATTAGGGGTTCTAGGTTCGACAGACCATTCTAGGATAGTACGGTATGCAGGTGGTGGATGTAGTGTAGCCGTAAGACTCATCGATCTCAAACGGCTATGTCGTCCTGCGAGCGGAGTGACATGACAACAGTTAGAGAACAAAAGTCTTAGTCCGGCAGGAGCTAGGTGTTCCTCTTCCTCCTCCTCATCCTCCTCAACATCATCATCATCATCGTCATCACCGAATGACTCATCATCATCATCATTGTCTCTTCCATCGGTAGGATAGTCGGCAAGATCCTCCTCATGATCCTCCTCTGGATCAGAATCAGCAATGTAGCCTGGTGATAGAGACTGATCCTTAACTGGAATAGCATCGTCTGATGGAGCAAGGTACTCCGAGTAATCTGGCTCTGAAACGTACACTAGTACATGATGCTCCAGCTCCATAAGGTCAGGCACATACTCTGGAGAAGGTGGTGCGTGCTCCAATGCATGTCTAGCAGCCTCCTCGTAAGAATCCTCAGTCTGGATACTCTATGATCGTGCCTTAGAGGAAACGGAAGTGTAGGTAACTGCAGACGATGCGTCGTCTGATGACATGACTAATCTGAAACAATAATATAAACTTATATAAGTATATTATATAAGACCAGTAGTAATATACGTAATATAATATAAACACGTATATTAATCATGTAAGCATCTAGTTTAACCAGCTAATGCAACCAAATAGTGTATGTATGTCTCGTGTAAAACTTTTGTATGATGCAATATTTGAAAACGGTTATAGTCCAAGTAAAAACATTTGACCTGGTTCTCTATAACCTTAGCTCTAGATACCAATCTGTAACACCCCCAAATAGGGTCGCAGCGGAATATGGGTATGAGAGTGTTACATCATACCCAGTAATTTAATTTAATGAAAGCAATGTTAGGGGGTGTTCTGATTAGCGCTCCCAACACCCTGCACGCTCAGTTTAACACATGTAATTTAATGAAAGTAATGTTAGGGGGTGTTCTGATTAGCTGTTCCAGAAGAGTAATAAAAAAGTCCTAAAACTAAAAATTCTTGCTACAATATCTTATTAAAATATCAAATTCGCACAAATGACCCAGCATGTTACTTGTAAATGTAACACCCCCAAATAGGGTCGCAGCAGAATATGGGTTTGAGAGTGGTACATCATAGATCAATAGCACAAGATATGAGAACGACCTCTAAATGATTCGTTTAAAATGATACATTAGATTTAATTAAATTTGTTTGTTACAAAAGCACAACGGCTTAACATGCTCACTTGTAAATGTAAAGATTTTAAAACATAACAAATATCCTCAAAATGTAATTCTTCTAAATCTTTATGCAATGACATCCAAAATAACGACTACCAATGTATCCTTGTCTCGTACTTAGAGTGTTACCTCCGAAACTAGTGAGCGCTACTCACCCGAATGGGGATGTCAATCTCTAATAGATCTATTCATAACATTCGCGCTTACAATCCAGTAATTAACAGTTCATGATTCATGGCATAGTGTGATAAGAGCAACTAGGCAAACTCGTATTTGTATAAAAGTTACTGCGTCCAATCCGTTAAAACAATGCATTTTTCTCACCCGAGATTTGTAAAATCATATAGAATTGTATAAAAAATAGGCTATAAACTCACCTTATAAATGTATGAGATATATAAATCAAATAAGAAAAACGTCACCATCACAAAAGTAATAACGCCTGCTCTAAGCTCATGACACTGAGGCTCAACATGTATGTGTATGCAATTTAATGCAAGTAATGTGCCCGTGTAGATGTTCAACCCACAACATCCAAATTGTTCCGACATGGTATACATCTATCGTTTCGGTACCTCCGAAACTAGTGAGCGCTACTTACCCGGACGGGGATGTCAATCCCAAATAGATATATTCATAACATTAGCTCTTACAATCCAATAATTAACAATTCATGATTCATGGGCATAGTGGGTTATAGCTACTTAGGCAAACTCATAATTTGTATAAAAGTGTACTTGTGTCCAATCGTAAAACAATGCATGTTTCTCACCCTAAAGTTGTAAATAAATGTAATTGTATAAAAGCGGGGTTATGAACTCACCTCAGTGAATGTATTTAATATATAAATCAAATATGAAAATCTTCACATATAGTCAGAATGCAAGCTATATAATATTTATACATGTTTTTATCGTATAAATAGTTCAATCGTCTTGTTAAATAATATTTATAGAGTTAAAAACATGTATAAATATTATATAGGTAATGTTACATCGTTTCGTAAAGTTATTATTAAAAACGAACCAACACTATTCATGTCAGGAAATAGTGCATAAGAGTAAAATAGTGCGTATCTTTCTTGTTTTAACTTCGTTTTATACGTTCTTTATGTCCACGGTTTCGTATTAAGAAAATCTATCAAAATATTATATTTATAATATTTTTGTTACTGGTGAACAGTAACTTTTTACTGTTCCTAATTATATAAAAACTATTTTTATGTATTTAATTATTGTAATCTTGCAAAAATCATAACTTACTCAATTTAATTGCTTTTTTAGTGATTCTTTCGAGCACGTCTTCGTGTTTAAAAGTTATATCCAAGTAAAATATTTTCCAAAAAGTCACTGCTATGAACAGTAATATTTTTTTTTAAATTACTTTTATAACACACTTATTATTGTAAACTTGTAAATAGCGTAACTTCTTCGGTATAATTCGGATTTTCGAGTTCTTTGTATGCTTACTATCCTCATGACATTTAGAATTTTGATAAAATATAAAATAAATATTTTTATTAAAATTTTGAATTTAAAACAGTAGGTTTTTATAAAATTCCATAAACTTGTTTTTATAAGTTTTATCTTAAATAAATTACTACAAGTCCTCTAATTTATGATTAATACACTAACTTGTGTATATTTATAGTCCTCTAATATATGTACAAGAATGTGTCCAAGAAAAATGTCCATCATATTTATTTATTTATATACACTTTATAAATAATAATTAACCATAACTTAAACAATAATTATATAAATTATCTATTGCTTGTAAATCCTTAAACAAAACACGTCCTTGTGTTTTAACATCATATTTACCATGAATAAGTATTTCTTGTGTTTACATAACTTTATAATTTAAAAACGTGGATAAAAGATAACTAAGTGATGATTAACTACATAACAATTATATAAAACATGAAATTAATAACATGAAAAGTTTAGGGTTCTTAGAAGACCTTAACAAGATGGATGATGAAGAGAAACAAAGTCTAAACCCTAACTTATTAAGAAAACCCAAGCTTTTAAAACAAGAAAACCCTAATTTCATTTATAGAAACCCTAGCTTTCTTCTTGATATTAAACCCTTGTAACCAATTAACCAAATTTCCAATACACTTTAGATATGCTTAACAATGAACCTTGAACACTTGTAATACTTGAGAAATCAAAAATATGAAATGTATAAGGGTGTGATTTTGAGCCGTGGCCAAGGGTGTTTCAGAAGGAATTGTTGCTTTGAATCGCTTGTGGAATGATATATGAATGAACTTGTAAACAGGAGGCTATTTATAACACAAATATCTAATCAAAACCACAAACCAATCCTTGGTTTTAGATAGAGTGTGTGACCGGTTGTAAGAGGGGGTGGGGGTGAAGCTTATAAGAATGAGTATGGTAATGTGTAAGATGCGTTGGTATTGTAAGAAAGTGCTTAAATGTTATTAACACATGTTGGTTTACAAAAGTCAAAAATAAATATCTCTTTGTGTTTCATATATATACATCCGGTTATATATGTATATGTATAAGTAATTTTATAATTTTTGAGTATTGGGTATAATTGTGAGTATTTGATTGAGTGTAGATAGGTATTGGTGCTTCCGTGTATGCCTAAATGTATTTTATTGCGAAACGTAAACGTTTTACGTAACCAATAAAAATAAAATATAAAAAGTTAAGTATTACTTTCGTAAAAATAGTATAATGCTTGCTTGATGTAAACTTTTATTTGTTTGGTACCCGTTTACGTTGATTGTTTATTTTTAGTTTACGCGATTTAACTTAACGATAAAAATTAAAAGTAAACGCGCAAAAGACTAAAAATAAATAATGGAATAATTGAAGTCGTAAAATGACCTGAAATAGCGGGATGTTACAGTAAAAATTACTGTAGTTTTTTTGTTTCTAATAAAACTGCCTATCTGCTAATTCTTTTGAAACTGCTTATCGATGTAAAAGATCCTCGATCATTGTTGAAATAGTAAATCACTTAATAGAAGACGTTAGATAAGCTGTTAATGACTTGTCATTCAATACATAATCCTGCCACATCTACTCGTAATTCGATTATCTTCCGTATTCAGTATGAGCAGGAATTTTAGCTACACAGTACCGTGATTAAGATAAAGCTTATATACACATACCTTATTTACTTTCTTATTGGCAGAAGTAGTATTGATTGTTCGTCTGTAACTTATTCGTCCTTCAAGTATCTTTCTTGTTATTGGATAGTAGACTTGTCACTTTGTTTCTCCTTCTGCGTTTTTATCCTATTACATCAGACACCAACAATCGTTCGCTTTTGATATCGAGCAGGTGTAGCTGGTGGTGGGTGCATCCACTCATCTATTCTGCAAGCAATTCATAAGATCGATACTGAATTGAGGCCCAATTCATATTCAGCATCTACATCACCCATGTCTGCAACTTCCACCAACAAAGCAGCTCCGCTGTTGTAAAATCCACACTTATTAGATTGATAATTGAGAAGAAAGAAGAACGAACAGTAATATTCAAATTTGAGATATTCAAGTCCTTACATAGCTTTACATTGCCCGAGCACATGGTATTTCAGGTGTGCGAAGCAAAAGCTTTTTCCCAAGATACCATATCGATTTGTTACCTACAATTATATTTACTTCAATTAATGGTACATGGTTTGACACATTAACTTTACAAAGCACATGAACATGGATAAAAGAAAGTTGTGGTTTAGTCTTACCCGACCCACTTTAAACTCACATGAATATCTTTCTCTTCTTCTTCCATCTTAACTCATATAGTTTCCTAAAAACAAAAAAACACGAAACCACTAAAAAATAAAATAAGATCTAGAGAGGGGTTTTATAGCCATAAAAAAGCCATCTTTGGGCTAATTATATTTCTAGTCCTTGTGTTTAAGACTAATGTAATTTCCATATAGACACCTTATTTTTTAATCTACAATTCTTCCCCCAATTATGGTGGCCCCCCTATAGAATTACTTACAATGTATCTACAAGAACAAATATAAGAGCTCCAGCTTGAATCTTTCCATTACTTGCAGACGATACAATGTAATTGTGTAAACTGAGTTAGCTTCCCTCCCGTTCATACTGCATGTCTTCATACAGCTTTCTTCATCTACTTCTTTTTGTCGAAGTTTCTGAATCAGCTTCCCCTAAACCAACATTCGTATTGTAAACGAATTCAGAAACTGTGATGTAGCTTCATAGAAGAAGTAGAAGTAGAAGTAGACATAGATGAAGAAGTAGAAGATGAGAATCAGAGGATTAGAAGAAGCAGAAGAAGAAGCCAACCACATCAAACTGAACTGCTTCTATTTTGGTGAATATCCGTTCAGGGGAACATGCAAGGAATCATCAACATCTTCTCATGTATGCACATACTTCACACACTAACCATCCAGAGGTTGAAAGCATACAATCCATCTTCATAAGATAGAAGCAGACTTGAAGATAAAAAAGAAAGAAATGAAGGTGAGATAAATACACATTTCTTCCCCTAATTGATGTTATCTATCGAATACTTCCTTTTCTTCCCTCTGATTGCATTCGATGACCATCGAAAAAATCATAATCTGAGTACGCTCGATATTAGACTAGATACAACCATGTGTGATAGTGAATAAAGTCGGTTAAGCATAAGAACTCAAACTACTGTTTAAGAACCCTCTATTTCTTTTCTCTGACTTATTCATTCACACCTCGCACATTCTGTCGGATCTCTGTAATGACACTTGATGAGAAAAAACTCAATATAATACAACTTGATACTGAAAGTAACATACCCAAAGTTGTGGGACTTAGCTTGCATATCGGAAGATTCTAGTGAAATAATCCTCAACTTTAGTGAGTCAGCTGTAGCAATACAACGTAATTCTTAAAAGTGATAGCTAATTTGTGATAAAAGAGAAAGAATCACAAAAAGTAACCAGATATTCAAGTCTTCATGACAATCCTTATATGCTCGAACAAGTCATCTTCGTTGCAGAGGTAGAAAGGCCAGAAGATGAAATAAGTACACTTCCCCATGACATATTACTTCAATCCCGAATAAGTAATAAATAATCAACCCCGTAGCCATTTCTTACTATTAAATCCCGAGAATTGCCTTTTTTTTACCATTTTTCGTGAATCTTTGATAAGGATCGTTTTAAGCAATAAGTGATGTTTGTCCAAAAAATTAACAAAAATTCGGCCCTTTATCATTTTAAGCCCAAAAAATTCGGTTATTAGTTCCAATCAATAAAATTCAGATCCAGCTCTATTTCTTAAAATTCGGTAGACACTAATACAGCCCAACTCATTATAACTCAAGTATCACATTTTTGGTTTTTTTTGCCCAAATTTACTTTCCAATCCAGAAACCATGCCCATTGTTTCTTAACATCACCATTCGGTCAAAATATCCATCCAGTCCGAAAAGTGAGTGATATAGATCACTTAGGGTATATGATAAACCTCTAACTATCATAAACATAACGCCTTCACATTCTCTTCTCCTCACATACACAGCCTCCATCTCTACATCTCAAATCACACGCACCACATCATATTTCATTATCTTTGTTTCTCAAATTAAACGCTGCCCTGAAAACTCAGTTATCCACATCACACTAACCACAAACCACAATCGTTTGTTCCATCCTGAAAATACATGAAGAAATCAAGTAACCATCGGCTTCAAGATCTTTTAAAGGTCTCGGGTAGGTTGAATCTCTTGTTTTTGCATTTTTGATCAGTCAAAACAAAGACAAGAGTATAACAATTTTGTTATATTGCTTTCTTTATTTTTTGAATATTGAAGAGACAAAATACACGTTGTCACAGATCTATGATGAAGCCTTTTTTGTGTTTTTGATCTTTGTAAAGGTCATGACTTCTTTGTTTAACACGAAAGGTTAACTGAGATCTTTTAAAGGTTATGGTTCATTTCAGTTTGTGTCTTGTTGATGAGTAGGTAGTTTGGATTTGTGGGTTGGATTTGTGGGTTGGATTTGAGTTGTTGTTGCTGTTGTAGTTGAGATGTTTGATGTGAAAAGTCATTTTGTCGGTTTTCTTTTTGATAACAAAACTCGGCAACATTTCCGAATTTGAGTATAACTTCCGAGTTTGACCAGATCTGCCGAGTTTGATCAGATGTAACAAACTTTGACCAAATTTAACAAACTTTGACCAGTCAACTGTCGAGTTTGACTACCGAATTTTATATTACATCCGAGTTTGATATTTAATAGTTCCGAAAATGGTATAGATCCGAAATTAGTACTTAATTGTTACCAAAATACGATAAAACCATAATCTGGCCATCTTGATTGCATAAAACACAACCGAGATGTTAACAAATAAGCACTATATAAGCTGATTTAGACCAGATCTGATACATAGGGAAAATAAGCTCAAAAACGGATTAAGCATCACATCAAGCATAAACGTAAACTGCTGAATATGGACAAATAAGCTGATCTGCTGAAAATCTGACAAATAAGCGCTATAAAGCTGCTGAACCGAATCAGGACCAAAAATAAGCTGAAATAAGCCAAATAAGCTCAATAAGCCGAAAACATCACAAATCGCCTGTGCAGCTCTGATACCACTTGTGAGGTTTCTCGATTCACGATCTCGGGAGGTCGGGG
>BQNB010170977.1:0-10649 GCA_026074375.1 Tanacetum coccineum | reverse complement strand
CTCCTTTCCTTTAGCAGCTTGTTGATGTCCTTGATCATGAAATGAGATCTTTTCTTTTCCAATGTGCTTCATCTTCTCTTTGGCAAGTACTCCATGTCGATATTCTTGGTAATGTATTCGAGCAAAGAAAGAAGTCTTGTTAATGTGCTATCACTGGACTTGTACAGTTCGTCGGAGCGCATCAACCTGTTCCTCTTGTAGTCTTCGACATAAATGAATCCTTGAAGGTCTTTGTATGGAGTGTACGGGTTCCTTTTTCTGAGATCTCGTCTTGTAGTATCAGGCTTGGTGACGTTGATCTTCTTTTGATAACTTTCAACTCCAAGTTGAAGATCCTCGACTCGCTTCTGAATAACCAGACTTCTGGTGAACATCCTTGGGGCTATTGTGAAGTCAGCAACATCATCCCCTGAAAAATTTGTGAGTCGATTCTAAACCATAAGAATTAACATATCCTCGATATCTTTGATCCGAAATCGTAGAAAGCCACCTTCCTTGAATCTGTATAATACGTTATCAACTCTTCTTACTACAATCTCTTCCAAGTACCCATATCCATGTTTCCTTATAACCTTGACATGAGTAACTGCCAGAATACGTTTTGTAGAATATACATCTCTTCTTGATTGTATGCCTCTTGCATATGCATTGAAGGACTTACGTTGATCTCTCTAATGTGAGATACCCCATAACGCATATCTATCATAAGCAACTTTAACAGAACTCCATATGTTTGGAACCATGTCTTCAATGCCTGGTAGATCATACTGAGCGGCTTTTGTCTTGGTGGTAGACATCGTGTATGTCATAGTCAAAATTCCTCCTTGAAGATACTTGAGATCATCGTTGATGAATAATTCGTATGGTACTCTTTGACGTTTTCCACTCTTGATCAAAGGAAGGGGTTTGGAAATATCAAATAGATAGTCACCGCCTTCAAGATTTTCCCAATCAAGCTTTTCTGAAAGAGCCTTGTAGAATTCTTCAAAGTCATAATTCGGCATAATTAGAGCGGGTGCCTTTGAGTAGTCTGAATGATGGTCCTAGCAGGACTTCTTGAGTTAAATTCTTAATTTTCAGGCCATTCAAGATGTATCCAGAGAAGTCTATTGGAGTGCTCATCAATTCATCAAAGTCCTTCAATGATTTATCAGTATAAGTAGAAGCTGCTAGAGTCATCAGTCTTGCCAATATTCCAGTTAGGGTCAGTGGGTTCTTGAGGTGGTGTAGGTTTCTTGAACCAATCACGTCTAGAGGCAGTCTGCAGTCTCATTCCTTGTTCATCTCCATTAATCACCCATATTTCCCTTCTGATCATGGCTATATCTGAGTCCTGCAACCTAAAACATTGGTTCCTCTGAGTGAACAACTATCTAGAAGATTTCGTTGAGACTTGGTGGCCTTTGGAAGAGCCAGACTTGAATATTTACTTTTTTGGACCATGGTTGGTTCTGCATCTTTGCTTTAGCTTTCTTAGAGTTTTTTCTTAACCCTCGGTCTGATCCAGCGGAAGGGTCTTCATCTTTGTCTTTGCGGCTTCGCTTCAAGGAATACACATCATAAGAGAAGAAGAAATCTTTGTCGAGATCGTAAATTTTTCAACTATCGATAAGCAATCTCGAGTTACGGAGAGACTGCCAGAGTACTGATTCACTTTATCCATTTTGTCGACAAGAACTCTTTTTCTACGTACAAACGCAGATAAGTGTAGAAGCCATCCTCATAAGTAGAATGATGGGTAATGCAGAAGACACTTTGAGATAGAGATAACTTCATCACGTAGATTCTTTAATCACTACTTCGATCACAAGGGGGACGAAGTTTAGAGACAACTCCTTGGCAGAACTGGCGGCATTTGAATCTTTACTTAAAACCCCCCAAGCACGACCACCCCCTCCAAGCCCCTACCTCTTTGATATCTTGTCGTCTAGAGATTCTAGAAAATGAATCTTTCATGAATTCTTACTCTGAGATTCTACCACACTCGGTGATCTAGATGTTTCATCCACACAAAGAATGTCACTTGAGTGTGTACAAGGGTCTACTTTTTAGTCCGGCACTTCTTGTTTCCAATGTTGTTATTCTTTCGTTGAATCGAAAGACTGATGCAAAGTCAGGAAGTGTAGATAAAGGATTTGTGGTTTCAATTGTCGGCGGTGGAGTGGGTGTTGTTAGTATTAGTGGAGGTGTGAAGGTTTGTGATGATTGAGGAATTTTAGTGTATACAGGTGATGATTCAGTGATAACAAAGACCGGTATTGTAACAAGAGTGGGTGCCTGAGTTCTCGGGACTTCATGTATGAAACAATTTCTGCATCATATGAGGAATATCAATGAAAATTTTAAGGAATTTTGATTGCAAAGTCTAGAGATGAACGAGAAGAACTAGTAGCAGGAACTTCAGTCTTCTTCGTAACAGTAGAAATTGTCACATGAGCATCTTCAACAACTTGTTCTTGAGTAGTCTCCAAATTTGTATTCCCTTGTTGAGTGTCAATCATTTTAGCATCAGCACCCTCACCTTGAACAACCTCTTTATCAGTCTGAGTGGGTTCTTTCAATCTTGCATCAGCATCATCATCAAATTGGTAATCAGTATCATCCAATCCCTTTTCTTCAGTCTGATTCCAGATTTTCATCATCTTTATCATCAGTGGGGGAAGGAGTATGAACAAACTCCTCCTCTTCTTGATCATCATCATTAGATTCATCTTCTTGCTCTGAATCATCATATTCTTGCTCTTTACTTTCATTCTCCTCCTCACTGCTTTCATCCTTTGATTCTTGTTCATCATTGCTATCGTCTTCATCATTACCCTAAGACTCAGAATCACTCTCAGTTGAGTCATCTTCTGCCACATCAAGAACCCCTGGTTTATCACCAGTTCCTTCACTTATGACAGTAGGTGTGATCTTTTCAACACTTGGAGGTTTTTCAGCGACCGTACCAGAACCACTAGGATGTGTCTTGTGAAAGTCTCTTAAGCTCTTTTTCCTTACTTCTTTCAGCTGAGCTTTTTCAGTCAAAGCTACTTCAGATAGCAGCTCAATTCCTTTACCATGAGCAACATCCACCTTTTCTTTTTTCCTTTCCTTTAGTCTTTGTTTCCACCGAAGGCTCTCTGATGACGATACCTGATGCTGGCTTAGTTGAAGACTTCTTAACTGATCTCTTAACTTTTTTTCCTTTTGTGACAAGTTCTTCATCTACAGGAACTAAATCACTATCCTTCTTAGTTGGAGAGGCTTTCTTGAATTTTCTAGCAATCTTGGGAGGTATAGCACCTATAGCATGGCCAAGATAAGTCTTGTAAGCCTTGGATTCCTTCATCTCAGGACTGGTCAAACATTCAAGTAGAACAGCTCCATAGATCTTAGATGATTCTTTTCTTGAAACAAATCTTAAGGTGTTAATCAAGTAGTCATCCTTTGACGTTTTCATCCCAATCTTGTTTCTCCATGAAAGTGTCTTTTCTTGAATGAGAAAGTGGTGAATGATAACTTTTGTGAATCGAGGGTAGTACATCTTTTCTTGCTTTTTGAAGTCTTTATTGTCAATCTGATAGGTGAAGTCTTCCCAGAGTAACTCCACATAATCTACATTCTTCTAAAAGTACATACCCCCAATGATTTGTGCTCTGGAGAGACGAAGCTTGTCAAGACCACTAGTCTTTCCTGATAAGCTTCTGTTAATAAGAGCAACAAAAGTTCTCCAAGGTTGATGCATCTGATCGACAACAACATCATTGAGTGAAGTGATATCCCTAGTATGACCAAGATCTCTTAAGAAAGACACATTGTCTTCTTTAGTGGGTAGTGCATCAAAGTCTTGATCTTGTACTCTTGGACAAATCTGAAAGATATCTCTAAAGACTTCCAAGGTAAGCTTGAATCTTTTCTTCTTATCAATTTTGAATCTGTAGAAGTCATCATGCTTGTATACAAAGTTCCAAAATTGGTGCATATACACTTCAAGGACATCAGCAGTGATGAGAAATGCAAGATAGCATGGAGTGAGTGCAATGGCATCTAGAGTGACTTGAAATGTGGGTTCTCTTGGTGAAAATCCATGAGGGATTCTTCCATTCCATTTTCTAATATCAAATCTATTCTCCTTGGGAACAAGCTCAAGATCAAGCTTGGTTTGTTGAGCAATGATGGAAATTCTACTAAGAATTGTCACATACAGTTCATATACAAGCAAATATATATAACACTGATAGACAATCTAGATCGTGATTCAAGATTTTTGATGCAAGACAGGGTATACAACAGGAGATAGGCAAACAATTACTGGGCAACAAATTGATACATCTACACACAATGCAAAGAACTGATACACATGCAAACATGATACGCACACTCTCATATACCACATTGACTATATGCAAACTAATGAAATCATGGCAAACACTTAAGATTTCTAAGGAAAAATACACCTAACTTAATCACTCAATGATAAGATATGGATAAATTATACTTAGTTTAGGTTATGAGGTTGAATTACCAAGATTACTAGATTAATTCAATTAGAAAAAAATCAAGTATAGTGTGCCTTAAGATAGAGTATAGATCGCCTGTGTTAAGGATGCGTGTATAGATCGCCTGTGTTAAGATGCATGTATAGATCGCCTATGTTAAACCTATGTATAGATCGCCTGAGTTAAACCTATGTATAAATCACATGAGTTAAACCTATGTATAGATCGCCTGTACAAAATTCAGGTATAGATCGCCTTATTAATTTTGTATAGAACGCCTATGTCAAGGTTAATGTGTATAGATCGACTGCATTATTTCTATGTATTGATCGCCTGTGAAAATTTCTTATGTATTGATTGCCTATGAAATTTTACACAATCATTTTACACCTTTTAATGCATCAAAATCCATTTAAACATGACCATATAGCATCTAGGAATCATTCGAACATCATTAGCTGCTTTAACACTTACGAGATCAACACATCGAGTCCTCAACTGACACAAACAGAGAGTCACACCACTCACACTGGCGTTCTGAGTCAATGCGAATTTCTCGACGTTGAGCAAATCACATCTTAGAGTCTTGAGATAGAAGTCTCAGACTTCTGCACATACACCACCACAAACAACATCATAGTCCGACCTCAATTAGTCCCACACGTGACGACAGTTATTCGACTGATCAAAGGTTAAAATGGTGATTTGGAGCCGAGCACCTACTGCACGAGAACATCACCAATAAGCCAAAACAATCCAGATTTTTTTCATACAAACAAGGTTAGAATACCACTCAAATAGCATTTAAACACTCACATTAGTACTCCTAAACCCAACCCATGACAATTTTTCCAACTTCTAACACCACTTTCCACCCATATTAAGAGAGAGAACAGAATGATACGACACACACGTGATAGACGATAGAGATTAGTTATATTTTCAGGTTAAGACAAAGCATGGATCTTTTCTTCTCTTAACAGTCTGCTACGGTGTATGCACACACATTACACACGCGCTGTCACTGACCGCAACTGATTTTCTAACGTTGTTATCAGCACTTCAGTCTCAAACTTACAGTCAGTGTTCGGACGAGATAGGCACGAGCGTGAGAGCGATCAGTCTACACATCATTGTATATTAGAGTGTAGGGAGTTACTTATGTGAGAGAGTGGATCTTGATTGGATGACTGGACTAGTGAAGGGGTCATTGAAGAGCTGTACAATGATCACATGATCTCAGATACACACCATCGTAAGATGAGGGTGTTATTATAATTTGGAAGGAGTTTATGTTGAGGAGCACACACACACACTATGTGTGATGTGGGGGATTTGTTATGGAATAAGAAGAGGTTGAGTTGATTGAGGGGATATGTGGTTGTATGTTATTGTTTTTGTTAGTGGGGGGGGTGGAAGTTGAATTGTGTGGGTATGGGTATTGGTGGAAGGGTTTTAGGAAATTGATAAGTGATTGGTGAGGGGTTAGGGGTATTATTTGGGTATGGTGGGAAGTTGTTTGGTGGGGGTGGTGGGTGGGTTGTATTGGGTTATGAATTTTGAAACAAGGTCGACCCATGTAAGAATTGATCTAGGTGGTTCCTTGCTAACCAATCTCGGGCTTTCACCGTCTAGTGAAAATGGATAAAAGCATAAAGCTAATCGAATTGTTCGGAACTTCGGGATGTCTAAAAGTTAAGTGACCTTGTTAAAAAATCGAAGATGATTGTGGGATCTTGTCTACCCGTAAACTTATTACTTGCACAAAAGATGGAGATTATTAACGTTTGTTTAAAGCCTCGAAATTGTAGCATTGATTGGTGGAACAACTATAGCACTTCCATACCCTCGATGGGTGCTCTGTAACATTTGGCAATCGTTCGATGTCGTGCATTGGAACAACTTTGAGTTCAACAATTGGGTTCAACCGGAAGAGTTAGTTGTTGTCAGACGTCTTTCGAGATTGCGAACGAGTGCCATAAAAAAAACATTAACAATTAAAAAGCAAAAACTTTACACAATATATATATATATATATATATATATATATATATATATATATATATATATATATATATATATATTAACAATGAATTTAACGGTTACACGAAAGAGACTTAAACCAAATAATCAACTACTTCACGGTAAGCTCTTGAAAATTGCTTTTCAAGGTGAGCCGTACTTGGTAGAGACACAAAAGGCAAGTGTTAAATCTTTGATTACGAAGTGGAAAACAATGCAAGTTCACCGATAAATTGAATGATAACAACCTCGTTGAGAATGTTACATTTAGTATTTTTTTACCAATTGGTGATTTAATTTCATAATTAAAAAGGAAATTTTTTTTATACTTTTGGATTTTTTCTATTTTTTTATCTTTTTTTCCTATTTTTACTTATACTAAAAAGAAAAGGAAAATATTTTTTACTTTTATATTTTCAGAAATTGAAATGATAATATCTCAATAGAAGATATTATATGTTGGTGTTCGATTACCAACTTTGTTTATTTTTTTTTCTTTTTTAAAGGACAATTTTTTATGTTTTTGATTTTTTTTTTATCTTTTACTTATACTAAAAAGAAAAGGAAAATATTTTTTACTTTTTATATTTTATGATTTTTTTTACTTTTGAATTTTAAAACAAGAATGAAACTTTCGAGGACGAAAGGATCTTCAAACCAAATCAACAAACACAAAACGTAGGAATCGTAAACACTAATCCCCGGCAACGGCGCCAAAAACTGATTCGTAGTTTTACGTACCTATAAAATATATAATAAAAATACTACTTAGGTAAATTCCAACTATTCACCTTTAACCAAGGTAAAAAGTTAAGACTTACAAAAATAATATATAATATATATAATATACGTATGTTTAACCGGGTAAGTATGATCACCCGGGTCGTTATCCCCAATGACTAGTGAAATTGAAACCACGTTTTAGGTTCGGATCCTGATTTGAATGAGGCAAAGATATTTGATTTGGAAAGATATGAAAATGAACAACTAAACAAATACGGAAATGCAACTATTAAGCAAATGGACTAAAACTTAACCCTAAAAATGTAAACTAAAATTTCACTAAATAAAGAAAAAGTGCAGAAAATTATTAAAAATAAAAGCCCTAATTTTTATCTTTTTATAAAAGTTTAATTGAACTAATTAAAACTAAAACCTAATTATTAATTAAAAATATAAAACTAATTAAAAACTAACTTAGGGACTAATGGTGCAAAAGGGAAAAGGACTAACTGAACTAAAGCATTTAACGGGCAAGGATTAACTGAAAAACAACTAAAACAGAAAAATTACAAGAATGGTCCCTGAGGAACAACCCCGACAACAAGCAAAGTCCAATTATAAGCTCAAATTCTAAAAGTGCTTATCACTAAAAACTTAAAAGAGCAAAGTTGTAAAGGAAACTAGGGGGAACAAAATTAATAAAAGCTACTTGGGTTGAAAACAACTAATAAGCTCAATAAGAGCTTATTTCTTAACTGACCTCAGAAAGTGGGGTTTAACCCTTGTTTTTAGAAAATAAGCTATAAAAGACTCAAAATTAATTCAAAATGAAAAAGGAAAGAAGTTCTAATTAGCTTATGACTTGCTTAAGCTAAAAATGCAAAGAAATCTAACCTAAAAATGCTTTTAAGCTGCTGAAACTAAGCATGATTTAAGCAAACTCAGGAAATAAGCAAAGTAGCACAAACTCCAAATAAGCTAAAGACCTTAAAAAGATAAACTAGACTCTAAAACTTTAAGAACTTATTAAACTACTTATAATCTATCTAATTAAGCTATAAAATCTAGACTCATAAGCTAAATTAACAAATTAAAATCCTAAAATTCCTAAGTACTGTTTTTGGCTTTTTAACTTTTTAAGGACTTTTGACAGCAAAATAAGCTAAGACAATAAGCTAGAAAACAAAATTTAAGACTTAAACCATATTGAGCTATAACTAATCTAAGTCCTATCTGAATTTAAGAGTCTAAATCCTACTTATACTAAACTTAAAACTAGGCTAAAGGTAGCAGTACTAACTGATGTTAGTACTGCTAGTGTAAAATTTCAGCAGTACTTTCACTTGAAAGTACTGCTGATGCAATTGGTCTTTTAAGAACAGAATTAAACTATGAAATAAGCTAGAAAATGTAAACTAAAACTAAATTTATAATAAGCTATAACTAAACTTAATCCTACTTGAATTTAAGAACCTAAGAACTATGAGTTGCTAGCTAAAATCTAGGCTAGCAGTACTAACTGAGGAAAGTACTGGCAGCAGTACTATCTTACTGTTAGTACTGGTGCACTATTGCACAAGTGCAAAACAAAAGTGCAGGCTTCCTAAGGGAGATTCTGCACTAAGACACACTCAAATAGAGTGTATAAACAAAGTTCAAGCAAGATCTAAGCCTTAGAGGGCTTAGATCAAAATTTCACAAGCAAAAAGGTAGTCAAAAACTGCCCTGGTGTAAAAACAAAGAAAATAAGCCATTTCTTTTGAAAATTTTGAGTTCTATTTATGAAAACTAAATGAAAACTAATTTTAACTGAAAACTTAGCTGACTCAAGCAAATAGCACAAGTGAAATTGACTTTTAGAGGTCAAAGTACACTAAACCAAACACCTCTTTAAGATTATGACAGATTTGAGAAAAGCTTTTTAAGAGAAATCTAATGAACAAATACTGAATACCAGATAAAAACTAACTTAAAACAAACTTAATTAACAAAACTTAACAACTAAATAAGCATTAATCTAAGATCTATACTATTTTACTATATTTTTGGTTTTTTAGAGGTTTTTAAGACAAATATATGAAAATCTAAGATCTAAACTAAGAAAACTAAAAACAGACAAACAACTATGATCATTAAGCTAAATTATACTAAAATAAGCACTAATAAGCAAAGAGAATAAGCAAATAAGCAATATTAAGCATATAAGCTATAACTAAGCAATTTAAACTGAAATTAGAGAAAAATGAAAAGAGAAACTTACTTGATCCTTTAGCTAAACAAAAGGAACCAATAATGGCAGCTACAAGCTCCCTAGCTTATTAGATAAGCTAGGGTAAAGTCCTTGGGATCTCTTCCAAGTTAAGATCCCCTTCCAAAAGTTCTAATCCAATAAGATCCATGATAGATTAAACTGATTTAAGGTTTAAGTAAGATTAATACTGAATTTAATGAGCTCTATTTCAGCTTATAGACTGAAAGAGCTTAATATGAGCTTATTAGCTTATTGAGACAATTTGGCTATTTAAGAGAGCTTATGACTTTAAATGAGAGCTTAAAAATGAGATTTAAAATACTAAAAACTGAATTTCATTAATTAAAGAAACTGATTACATCACTTAAAAAGAAAATACAAATCATTTAAGTAAAAATACGAAATTAAGCTAAACTAAAAATTACTAAAAACCTAGATTTCTCTCCCTCTCCCTACATGTGTGTGAGAAGTGAGGTCCTTTTTATAGGCTGCCTTGGATCCTTCTAGCCTCTTGCCTTGCTCTCCAATCTTTTTAATCCTGGCCAATCATTTCTTCAATCATTTGAGCATCAATTATGGCCGTTTGATCAAATTGTGCACAATTAAGGATTGCCAGCGTGTCATTCTTTTGATGTGACGTTTGTGCTAGTTTTATGAGTGATTTAGTACAAAAACCCATATGAATTTGTGCTTCTTTCATAGCCGCGTGTGCTCTATACTTGAGAGAGGGCTAATGACTCTCTTGATTTGACCTTAATGACCCTGCCATTGTACTTGAGCTTCCTTGAATTGACTAAAGCAACCTTTAATTTTGATTTGCCCTTTGTTTTACCATGTGAGGTGAAAGGGGGAAGATGGGTGAATAGTAAAAGGATTTGGCGCCTAATTTTGACAGTTAAAACTGTTATATCTTTGGGAAGTTTGCACAAATGGTCCTTCTCTTCCTTTTCCCTTTTTCAAGTTATAATTAACTTTCGGGATTTGCAAGATTGGCCCTTGTGGATGTATAGAAAAGGAAAGTGGGTTTTGTTTTGGGATTGTTGACTTTTGTTGACCATCTTTGACTGATTTTGGCTGATTTTGACTGAGGCTTGATATTTCTGGCTTCGGCTTTGATCCTTTGGCTTCTTTTTGTACTCTTCAGATTTTCGTGTCCGTGCTTGCTCGTTTTT
>BQNB010170976.1:0-13619 GCA_026074375.1 Tanacetum coccineum | reverse complement strand
ATTTTTGCCATTTTTGGTCTGTTTTGGGTTTATTTGGGTTATTTTAGGTATAAATAGATATGTGTATTTTACACTTATCACACCTAAATCGGCTAGGGCTAAGCAATTATCAAACTCCGAAAAATCACATGGGATAAGAAATCGACCGGGGTCACCTAGCTTTTCTGAAAGCTTTTTGAGGACAACCACACTACAATTTTCATTCAAAGGTGTCTTGGTTAGCTCGATTAACTTGTCTTTGTTATTAAGCATCTTTTTGAACATCAGAGCAAACTTAGGCATATGAATGAGCTCAAAGTGAAGATTACGGAAAATTTCCATAAACTTGGAAGCTAGGATATCATCCTTTTCACGGAGTTTCTCTTTTGCAAGTCTTGAAGGGTAAGGCAAACTAGTCTTGGTCTTTTGAGTAACGAGAGGCTCATTGATTGGTTCTTTGTCTTGGTTTTGATCTTGGACCAAAGGAGGTTGGATGTCTTCGGTGTTTGGAAGCACCGTATCCTTTGTTACCTCGGGTTCCTTTTCCACCACCGGCGGTGGAATCGGAGGTCCATCATATGAGGCACCACTTCGTGTGGTAATTGCCTTGGCTTCGTTCCTAGGGTTTGGAATGGTGTTGCTTGGTAACGAGCTTGAACTTGAAGCTTGGTTGGTATGATAGTTTTGCATAAAACTTAGCATCATGTTTTGAAAATCATCTTGCTTCTTTTGAGAATCATTGTAAACTCTTTGAAAATCATTTTGGTTCCTTTGAAAATTGTCTAACTTCATTTGCAAATTATTCATGTTCGCATCATTAGCCTTAGCATAACTTTCAAAATCCGTTTTAGAAACACCTTGAATTTGTGAAACGGGAGGTAAAGCTTGATTAACCAAAGGTTGATTTGTTGGTAGTTGGTATGGTGGGGCTTGATAAACGGCTCCTTGATTGTTTTGGCGGTTTTGGTTGATTAAAACCGAGTGGTCTCATTTGATTTGCCAAATTAGGAGGATTTCTTTGAACAAAGTTGCCAACGGCGGCGGTTTGTTGGAATTGATGAATGTTATCATGAAAAACGGGAAATTCATTCCTTGTTAACGGACAATTGTTGAAATTATGGTTTGAACCACATGTAACACAAACTTCCTCGACTGCTTTGACGGTAGCAGGAGTCGTAACATTCTTTTCACTAATCATCTTTTCTAATCGGCTCATTCGAATATCCATTTTATCTTCAAGAGAAGCGGCGAGTTGTTGAAATTCAAAAGAATTAGAAGGTGTAGAAGTAGAAAGAGGAGCATTCGTACTCACTCTTGGTTCAATTGCACGACTTCTTGAATAACAAACCTTGGATTTACTCTTAATAATGGCTAAACCATCACGAGGCATCTTATCTAGAAAATTTCCACCCGCGGCGAAATCTAAAGCATCTTGATCATTGGTATTCAAAGGTTAGAACGTATCAAGTGGATGTAATTTTCTGAGAAACCTTGATTGAGGACATTGACGAAGAAGTCTTTGAAACGTTCCATGCTTCGTTGAAAAGTTTCATTCGGTGTTTGGTAGAACAGTGGTGATTTCATTTCGAAGGTAAGTTGTTTTCTGAAGTGGATAAGAATTGTGTATGAATTTCGAGACAAGATATCTCACGTTTTAGAATCGATCGAGGTGGTTCACTTATCTAGCCAAGTACGGGCTTCACCTTCGAGGAGAGAAAGGAAAAGCAAAAGCGTTAATCGTATGTAGATTTGGACACTTCGGATGTCTAAACGTAGAAGTGACTTTGTTGAAAAATCAAAGATGATTATGAGGGTCTTGTTTACCCGTAAATTGATTACTCTTGAACAAGATTAATCAAAGTTTGTTTAAGGTCAAAAATTGTTTGCATTTAGTGTTGGAACAACATTGCATCTTGTCACCCTCGATGGGGGCTTGTAAGCAATTGGAGGGACCATGGTACGATTGTCAGCCATTGGAAACTCGGGTTCCTCAACAATAACCGTTGTTAATTGTTGTTGTCGACGATTTCGATTTCGAGTTTGAGAACGAGTGCGCATGCACTAAAAATAGAGAAATTAAAAAGTAAACAAAAATTACACTAATATTTTTTTTTGATTTTTGAATTTTTTTTAACAATCTATTTTAAACGGATACACGGAAGACAACTTAAAACCAAATAATCAACTTACTTCACGGTAACTCTTAAAAATTGCTTTTTAAGATGAGTCGTACCTCGTAAGTGACACAAATGGCAAGTTTTAAAATCTTTGGTTCGATTTGGGAACTTTTCAAGTTCACCGGAACTTATTTATGATAATACCTCAATTGAGAGTATTATATGTTGGTGTTCGTTTACCAACTTTGTGTATTTTATTTCTTTTTCTAAGGACAATTTTTTTTTAATTTTTGATTTTTTTTATGATAACTATAGTAAAAAGAAAAGAAATTCTTTTTTTACTTTTTTTTTTTTTTGGATTTTTGAAATATTTAACAAAAATGAAACTTTCGAGGACGAAAGGATCTTCAAACCAAACTCAACAAACGTAAACAACGGAATCTTTAACACAAGTCCCCGGCAACGGCGCCAAAAACTGATAGTAAGTTTTATATACGCTATAAAATATACTAATAATATTTCCAAAAGAGCAATTAAGAACTTTCCTAAAGTCTCCTTTAAGAAAAGCTCACTCTAAAAGATATATATAATATATAATACGTATATTTAACCGGGAAGAATGATCACCCGGGTCGTTTCCCCAACGACTTGTGAAATTGAAACCACGTTTTAGCTCGGATTATGATTTGAATGAGAGAAAAGATATTTTTGATTATCTATAACTACTAAATAAAGCAACAATTAAAATGAACAATTAAAAGCAATTAAACACTTAAACAATTAACGGGAAACAAATAAACGCGACCACCCAATTAGCAAAAATACTAAAATTAAACTCCTAAAAATGCAAAACTAGAATTTATAAACCTAAAATCGGACAAAAGACGAAATTTTAAGGAAAAAGAAAAAACTTTTATTATTATTTTTGAATTTTTTTATGAATTAAAAACTTTTTATCTAATTAAATCCTAAAAAAAAAGCAAATTAAGTCCTCATAAAAATTTAGAAAAATGATTTTTTTTTTTAAACTTAGAAAAGTCTAAAATAATATAAAAACTCAGAAAACTATTTTTTACTATTTTTAAAAATTAAAATCCCTATTTTATAAATTAAGAATAAAGCTCAAAATGAAAATATAAAAATCTAAATGGGTGAAGTGAAGGATGATTTTTTCTTAATGTAAAAACTAAAAGTAATTTTTATAAGCTAAAAACTATTTTTTTGTATTTCTGAAACTTTTTCTATTTTTTTATGTATTTTCGAAAGTAAGAAACTTAAGAAAAAAGGATTAAAAATAAAATACTGACTTGAAATTATGAAAAATCAGGATAAATCTAAAACCCCCCCCCCCCCCCCCATAGCAGGATACAATAGCGAATAAGATCAAGAGGAAAGCTTAAACGAAAATAAGCCCTTGAATAAGCTGCGTTTAAGCTGCGAAAGTAACTTATTGGCTTAAGGCCCTAAACAAGGTTAAAGGATTTGGTGTTCAATAGCTACGGGTATGAGCTATTGATGCAAATGGTAAAAGTATGGTTTATAAGAGAGAGGTTTTGGGTTCGAGGTCTGGCAACCCCTTTTTGCTATTTTTTTTATTTTCTCAAACTAGGAAAAGCACGATATATTATGCATACAAAATTTAAACATTTTTTTCTAACATGCATAGCTGAAAATTAAATTTTACAGCACTCAAAAAGCTCACAAAGATTCTGACTACAATAAGTTGGCTTTTGAGCCTTCTTTAGCTTATTGTCACTTAAAAGCTTGCATAAGATTCAATTTAAGCTCAAATCTAAAAACAAAAGATGTTTTAGAAAGCTAATGATGTGCTTAATCTAATTCTAACAAGCTACTTTGGCCACAACTACTCTACACTATCTGAAATTGGATTAATTCAAAGTAGCAAACTCAGGATAAGTACAAAGACCTCAAATCAAACTTAAGCGAGATTTCTTAAAAAGCTTCAAACAGACTTTGAACTTTTGAAAACTAAGTGAACTACTTATAGACTAAAATCCTAATGCTTAAAAACTAAACTTATAAGCTAGAAATCTATATTTAGCAAGCTACTTACTACTACTACTGTTTTTGATCTTTTTGGCTTTTTTATGAACTTTTGACAGAAAATATAACCTAAAAAATGAGCTATAAATTGGAAAACAAGATTTGATCTATGTTAAGCTATAAGTAAACTAAATTTAAAGGACTAAATCCTAATTATGCGTAGTTAAACCTATAAGAAAAGGGATAGCAGTACTAACTGCTGATGTATGCTGATGTACACTTGGCAAGCAATGTGCACAAAACCATAATTGCAGGTTGACCTTGTTGGTCACCCACCCCCCCATTGCAATGAACACTCTGAATGAGTGTATGCTAACACAAATTAAACAAGGTCCAAGCCAAGAAAGGCTTGGATCAAAATCTATAAGCTAACAAAAAGCAATTATCTCCCCTGGTGCAGGAAGGACAAGATTAAGCCTCAAATTGATTTAAAGTGCAAACTAGACCTCAAATCCTTTTCAAAACTTAATCAAATAAGGAAACTCAACTGACCAAAAGAAAATCACCTAGTCACTTTGACAATTCTAAGGTCAAAAATTAATTAACCAAACACCCCTTTATAACCATGACAGATTCCACAAGCTTATGAATAAGAAAATTATTACACAAAACCTTAATACAAGATTTCTAATAGGCCTATAACAATCTTATTTAAATGAATCACAAACTAAATTAACTAAAAATGTAAGAATTAAACGATGCTCTATATTTGGTTGAATATGAAATTTTTAGACAGAAATTGAAATCTAAAGATCTACATTAACTAAGCTAAGACAGATTAAGATGATGATTAATAAGCACTTAAAAGACACAAATAAGCAACTAGAAAGCAAATCTTAAGAAATTAATAAACAAATAAGCAAATCTAACTAATAAGCAATGATTAACTAAAATTATTAAGAACATAAGAATTAAATGAAAACTTACTTTAGATTTTCTAAACAGAAGCACAACCTTAATAAAAACAGGCTACAAGCTCTAGCTTTATCCTATTGGATAACTAGTAAAGCTCATCGAAGCTATTCTCCAAGGCTTAGCTTCTCTTTCAATTGTCCATTAATCAATTAAGCAAAGGTTTATTAACTGATTTTTTTGATTAAAGTATGGGTTAAGGTTAAGTTAAGCTCATTACTAGTTATAGACTAGTAAGAGCTAAAAAAGAGCTTTATAGAGCTTATGAGCATTTAGCTCTTAACAATGGAGAAAAAATGAAAGTTTATATGTGGAAAATGAGAGAGCTTATGACAAATGTATAAAAAACTGAAATTTCATGTTACTAAAAACTTTGATTAACATTACTTGAAAAGGAAAATTGCAAAACGTTTAAAGAAATTACATTAAGCTAAAAATGAAATTTTTGCTAAACTAAAAGTACTCACTACATATCTGTGTGCTATCTTTGTGTTTTCTGCTTGGTGTGTGTGATGGTAGTGAGGTGTTATTTATCGCCAGTTGATGAAGAATCTAGGCCTCCCTTGCATCAAACGCTCCTTTTGATCTTGCCCGTACAAATTTCCAATCATTGGATCATGATTTTGAGCCGTTGGATCATGATCTATTTCCCACGGATTGCCAAGCTATCATTCCTTTGATGTGACAGCTTGTGCTTGTTTTGTGAGTGATAATAGAGTAAAACCCACCTCTCCTTATGCTTTCTTCATAGCTACGTGGCCTTCTAGCTTGAGTGAACCAATTAGAGCTCTTGATTGAGTTTTTGACTGCCATCTTGTCTGTCGTCTCAGGAATTGTCTATTACACCCTTATTTGTGTTTTCCTTGTTTTGCGTGGTAAGTGTTGGAGACGGAGGTGTGAATAGTCACCCATGGTTGGTTGCCATTTTCACACTGAAAAAGGTTTGTTTTTTTCTCTTTTTTTTTTTTAAAACAGATTTAAACTTTGGGGTAATGGCACTTTCAGTCCCTGTGGTTGTTTAACCCAAGTATTGTGTAAAAGAACTTTTATAAATGGCATAAATGGTCCTTGTGGTTTTATAAAAAGGGTATTGGGCTAGGGTTTTGGGCTTTAGGGCTAAGATTTTGGATCCGGGTAAGGTTTTTAAGGTTTAAGGCCCATTAAGACTTCAAGGGCTATTTGTGTAACTTTTGGAAATCTTGAGGGACTGAAATGGCACTTTGGGTTTTTGTCGTTTTGTGAGTTGACTTTGTTTTGACAAGGGTTTTTTAAACTTTTCTTTGATGAGGCTTGGGACTTTTTCTGGCTTTGGGGGCCTTTTGGAATCTTTGGCTGCTCTTCGGATTTGTGTTTGTTTGCCCGTTTTTGACTGTTTTCTTGTGATTATTGATATATCCGTACCTGCACACACAAAACATAAAAACAAGTATATTTTTGCCATTTTTAGTCAGTTTTGGGCTTAATTGGGCCTTTTTAGGTATAAACGGATATGTGTATTTTACACTTATCAATGGACAAAACCATGAACACGAGAGTCTTCAAAATCCGGGCAATCATGGACAATAAAAATCACAAAACACGAAACACGAGAAAAGAAAGAGGCGAGCCTCCTCACATCATTTGTTAGAAAATAGATAAGAAGATAGAAATTCTTGTTTTTGTTAACCGAGTCATGAGCTTGACTCGACCCCGAATTAAGTTGTCCATGGGGAAGCAAAATAGAAAAGAAAATCTCAATCGGGCTTTCATAAATGTTTAGATAAACATAAAAGCACATGAAAGTTCCATCCCGATGAGATGCCACCGGCTCTAAGTGGAGATGCCGGGGTCAAAAATGGTGTCTTCACTTCTGATGGAGAGAAGTAAAGGAGAATCTACAGGGTAGGTGAGAAACGGGAGAAAAGTCTGAATGACAAATGTGAAGGAATCGTCATCTTCAATATTTTGAAAAACATCAATCTCACCTCCCTCTGGGTCAAAATATTCATCTTTATTAAGCTCATCAAAATTGTTTATCATGGCCGTATCAGGCTTAAAATTTAAGCAAATCTTAACATCCGGTGGTTCCGGAGGAGGACGAGGACATGACGGATCAAAATGAAATGATTCAAACTCGAGAAGTTCCAAAAGAGGATCATTTGTCGAATTATCAGAAATCTCGTCCATAACAACGCTAGTTAACCCTCCCTAATTGGGCTCAACCTCAAAAAGAAACGAATCATACTCGGGAAGAGAGTTATTAGCATGAGTAGTGGTACTGCCACTTCTCGTCTCTTCCGTGTGATCGCTAAAAGTTTCGAATTCAGGTAAAGAGTTATCCAAAAATGAGAAATAAGTATCGGACTTCTCAAGTAGGAATTTATTACTATCAGTGACGGAGATGGGGACCCTATGGAGGAGACTTAGCACCACGATAGGATTGGGTTGTCCAATTCAAAGATTTGATGTTAGTAATAAGACGACTAATGTTCAACAATTTTTCACGAAGGAATAACGTCTTGATTGGATAGAATATCTTCTAGTCTAAACTCTTTCTCTTCTTGAATCTTATTCACCTCTTCTAAGCTAACGTACTCGATGTCCTCAAAATCATTGTCATCACTCGAAGTATCATCATCGTTTAAATCGGATAAAATCTCAGAATGATCGTTCAAAGCATAAAAAGTGAAAGGATTTTCACAAAAGGGCACATCACACGCATCGTCGGAAATGCCCTCGAACTTACTTGGGATTGGGACAAGGTTCTCAACACTAGGACTAGTGTCAAGATGCTCGTCCCCCATTATGAGAGAGTTATCGGGTTCCTCGATTAGTAGGTCGAGTGTGATTGCTGTAGGCTTGCTATATATAATAGTATACTCATTCATCGTCATGTCATAGATATAGGACGATTCAGCTTGGACAATTTATATATTTGATAGCTTCTTTTCACTATTATTTCGCACATCTTCAGGAGTTTACTCATCAATTCTTGAATATCCTCTTGTCGATATTGCTTGCCCGTCAAAGCATGCTTAATTTCACCAAATCTCTCCCAAGCTATCAATATAACCTTTAGTGTTACTCCCAAAGATATACGACTAAACTTCCTTAAAAAGGTATAAATGTCTTTCATTAACACTTCCACATCTTCGATCATAGAAAAATTTCCATATGGAGTAAAATTTTGAGTTGTCGGCTTCTCCTTCTCTTGTTGAATTCCTTTAAGAACTTGCAAATCATTCATGAGTTTAAGGAAGCTCTTGATAACTTCAGGTTTCATTTTGCTATTCTTCGAGCTTTTGTTTTATATTAAGGAATCTCTCCTTAGTAGCAATTAAAAGTCATGCACTTTTCATTAGGAGGTATATCATCGTACTCCTTTAAAAAGGCTTCTATAGCTTCCATTAAATCTTCTCGAGCTTGCAAAATTTCTTTATTCGTTTCTTGAGGAGGAGAATTGACGGGAAACTGCGGGGGTTGAAATTGGTCAAAATCGGAAAGATTAGAATTATAGAAATCTTGGTTTATCGGTTGACACTGAAAAGTCGCATGAGGAACCCCGCAGTTTGCACAACAAAGGTATTGTTTTGGAAAACTTGGTGAAGTTAGTGGAAAATTATTATCGAAGTTTTGATCTAAACACTGGTTCTGATTGTAAACAAACGAAAACTTGGGAGTAAACTATCGTAACCAAAATGAAATTGTTGTGGTTGACTCGGAAAATAATGTAGAGGTTGGTTAAATCCAAAGTCTTGATTGTAACAGGGACCCTGATCAAAGACGGGTGTGTTCCCTGTTTGACAATCGTAACCCGGATGAGAGTTCCCTCCACAAAATTCACACGAGTATGTCTCGTATTGGTATTGTGGAGGTTGGTTGAAGAAGTTCGGTGTTTCATTATAAGAATAAGGATTTGGGTCATAGACAAACTCATTTCCGGATCCTACACTGCTACAGCTCGGACAGTTTCCACCATTAAACGGACCTCCACAATACGAGCAACCAAAATGGTTATACGAAGACATGTCGAAGAATTAAACGGATAAGAGGATAAAGAAGATAAGAATTAAATGTAATAAGAGGATAAAGAAGAATATTTTTAGATTTTTAATAATATATGAGAAAAGAAATTAAAATAAGAAAGAAAAATATTTTTGGTAACCGAAAATTAAACGTGCACGGTAGCTCTCTAAAAATACGTACAAGAAAGCGGAGGAGTTGGTAAGCGCGAGGCGCTATTTAGAATAACCCTTCTCCTTTTGGGTGATGTTGATCAAACCCGCCTTAAACTTTCCTTATAGCACGTAATCTAAAGGTGAGCCGTAACAACGATTAACAAATGGTTATTTTTATATTAAAATAAAAGAAAATAGAAGTGTAAAATATTCACAAACGGAAAATAACTTCACGAGGAAGGTTCTTCAAAAACACTAATCTTCGAACGAAACACGATAATCGTAACACACTTCCCCGGCAGCGGCGCCAAAAATTTGATACGCTCCGAATACGCTATACGTAGATATATATAGTATATAAGGATTATATCAAATAATAGTATAGTAAGTACTTTCCGTCGGGTTCGAGAAATAGACTTTTAACCAAAGTTGTCTCAAAAACCTCCCGGGTCGTTTTCCCTCGACGAAGCGTGAATTGAAAATCGGTTAAGTCCGTGATCGCGCGTTTTGAATAGTTTCAAAGATTTTTGAATTGGGTTTTCTAAATCCTACTAAATATAAATGACAAGTAGATAAATGCATGAAAACAAGTAAACAAGAAATGAAAATTAAACACGTAAGCATAAAATGTAAACGGGAATTAAAAACGCGACATTTAAAACCTAAATTATCTAAATTTAAACTTAAAATGATTTTCTAAACTATTTCTAATCCTATTTTGACTATTTAAAAAGAAATGCTAAAGAAATCCTAAAACGAGAACACTTAAAGCTTAAAAATGAAGAAAACGAGAACGGGAACGAAATCCCGTTCTTTAAAAAATGAAATTTCAACCTTACGAAAGTAAATTTCAAACCTAAGCCTAGATTATGATAAAAGAAAATTTTATAAAAAAGAAAATTATTTTTTTGATTATTTTTCTATTTTTATGATTTTTTAAAGTTTTTAACAAAATTAAATGATTAAAAATATAAAAGTGTAAAATAAAAATTCTAGAAAATTAATTAAAATAGCTGATTATGAGTAGAATGCAGGAAAAATAAAAATCCTAAAATGCTTAACTCAATAAGTCAAGAAAAAGCAGAAAAGCACACGAAGTGCTTTTTATAAAATAGTTCAAAAAGATGTTAAAATAATTTAAACTGCACCTTAGGACGTAAAAGTCCTAAGGGCGCAGTGGTGAGTGTGTGTTGTGTGTTATAAAAGGTGAGGAGGGTAGAGGTCAGGGGTTCGAGCTTTGCTCACCCCTGACTTCCTCTCTTCCCTTTTTTAACTTTTTGCAAAAAATTTCAAAAACAAACTTTTTAAAAAGCTGAAAATAAGTAACTTTTATAAAAGAAACTTTTTGAAATACTTAAACAATAAGCCAGAAAAGAGCTTAACATTCAGATTGAAATGACTAAAAATATTTTTGGCTTTTTACTTGAAATAAGAAAACAAATAAGCAAAAATTAAGCTTGAGCCTAAGGAAAATAAGCTATTACTACCCTACAACTAACCTAATAAGCTAGCCTGAGCAAGAATTAAGCAAAAAAGAATAAGCCATAAGCTGGAACAATCAATTAAGCTCTTATCCTACAACTACAAACCAAACAGCCCAAACTAGCAACTTTGAGCTTAATTTTCACTAAGCTCATGGATCCTTATGGACTTGTAGCTTATACCACCTTAAAGATTGACCTCAAATATACTTAAAACAGCTTTTGAAAAGCATTTTGAAATTCAAATGATCTATTAAAAAGATAATTGAAAAAGGCTTATTGGCACAGTAGGAGCTGAGTTTTATTTTTTTTATTGAAAAGACAAAATGCTAATTTTAGATCTAAAAACAGATAACCAATTAAGCTCTATAAGCTGAAGTAAGTTCAAACAGATTAACACAACCCTACAAACTACTAGTATACTAATTTGTAAAAGCTACCAACTACTTCTACCTACTGAATTATGAACTTGAAAATGGCCTTTTGGCTTTTTATGCAGCTGATGCAAATGACCAAAATACAAACTCAAAACCTTCAAGTGCAAAACCTTGGACATAATTTGAACATATTTTAAAGACCAAAATAAAAGCAAAAATAGTAACTTATTTAACTAAAATAAGCCTGAGCTAAAAATGCTTATACAACTATACTTATACTAACAGTTTCTAACTACTACTCACTAACATTATTGAAAACTGATTTAAACCTACAAACACCTTAAATCCTTACTTATAAACCTTAAAATGAGATTAAATTTCAACCTAAAGAACTTAAGAACACTTGACAGCACTAACTAATGTTAGTGTTGTCTTGTGCCAAACACCCCTTAAGAGACCTATTTTGCATATTAAAGCTATTAAAGGCCTAATTAAGCTAACAATTCTAATCTATAACAAAGGTAGACATTAATAAGCAGCAAACAAATAGCTATAAGCAAAATTAAAGTAAGCAATAAGCAGTGATTAAACAGGAATAAGCAGAATGTAGAAACTAACAACAAAGAAGAGAAACTGAGGTGTACCTTAATCCCAGCTAAACAGGGACCATAACAATGCTCAAATGAGCTTAATCTACTAGTAAGCTTAAGTATAAACTGAGAGAAAAGCCTATAAAAAAAAAAAAAGCCCCCCCCTTCCCGAATTGGCTTATCTTCCAAATGGGCTTATTCAATGAATCTTGGTAATTTGAGAGTAATTTTGGCTTATTCAGCTAAGCTTTAGAAGGCTTAGCTGAATAAGCAACAGTTTAAAAGGTAAGAAGCTTAAGTAGTTATAAGAGCTTAAGAGCTTATTCAAAACATAAAAGTAAAAAGTAAATTTGGACAGAAATTGATTTAAACTAAAACAGAAATTTATTAACTTCAAAAGAGATTACATTACTTTTAAACGGAAATTACATTAAGAAAACAATAATAAGCTAAAAATAAGCTACAATTAAACTACCTATTCTATTCCTACTCCTCGATAGATTTCTGAGTAATCTTCTCTTCTATTTATAGCTGGCGAAGGAATGTTCTAGGTCCAAGAGACGCTCCTCAGCTTTTGATCTCAACCTTTAAAGAAACAGATCCTGGAAGTTTCATCCTTCCTTGTATCATCAGAAACCACTCCATGGGTATTGTTTTGGCTGATCTAGGAGCAAGTATCAGCGTTATGCCCTATTCCTTATTCAAAAGATTAGGACTTGGAAGTTTGAAACCAATTAAAATGACGATCGAAATAGTGGATAGATCCATGCAATCTCCAAAAGGGATAAAAGAAAATATACTAGTGAAAATTAGTAATTTCGTGTTCCCTGTTGATTTCATCATTCTCAAAAAACATTAGTGAATTTATGCAAAAGGGATTAACTGAAGTTCTATTTGGACACCCTTTCAAAGAACAAATAGGACTAGTTGAAGACCAGGGTAAAGGAACACTTTGGTTTAAAACCGGTAATGATAAAATAATATTTCATATGCCACGAGCCGAAAAATCCTTTAGGAAATTAACAGTTAAACAACATAACTCAATGAGACCCTTGTTAAAAGTCAGTGACGAAGATAAGAAAAGAGGAATCCATAAGCCTAAAAAAAAGATTAAAGGATTCTATAGAGGTTGCCTTAGTTTAGGAAACGAATACAAATATGATCAGGAAGTTATAGATTGGATTCGGTGATGCATTAACAACGAGATGAAGTAGAAATGTCATGAGTCTAACTTAAAGACTCGTTAATAATCAAAATTGCTTGTCGGGAGACAACCCGTCCTTTATTTAATGAATTTCCTTTTTGCATTAGTTGGTTTGCATGTTTCTTACTTTGTTTTGCAGAATCCAGAAGCTAGGAGGCAATTATCAAGAACGGCTCGACTCATAATCATGTGGTAACCTTGCTGAATCTGCAACAATTACGGCGTAACGAATTTAGTTTATGCCGTAACCACTGTAGTTACGACGTAATCCATTGTATGGTTACGCCGTAACGCCTTAAAACTTAAAATCTTTACCACTTGATTACGACATAACCACCAGAGTTACGCCGTAACCTCCCTCTAAAATCATAAAAACTTAAGTTTAAACATGTCTAAACCTTGTATACGTAAATAGACTTTTGTGGGTATGTTCTTTGGAAGCCCTTATGAGACTAAACTCGTCCACTTGGGCCACCAAGTGGTTTAAAAGGCTTGTTGCATATGCTAAATGCAACCGTGATTCCTACGAAAGTGAGTTAGGTTTATATTTACTGTACACTTCATAATTCTTGTAGAACGATTTTATGCTTTGGTTTGTTTTTGTGATCACAGGGGATAAAGAGCTTGCTGGAAGACAGAGATAATCTAAAAGATTTCTGCCAAATTTCAAATCTTAAAGCAATGCTCAGGGAGTTTCTTGTCTTAATTCTACTCTTTCCTTTTTATTTCATTTCCTTA
>BQNB010170975.1:0-13619 GCA_026074375.1 Tanacetum coccineum | reverse complement strand
GCGAGGCCTAGGTAGGTGTTCAAACTAAGCAACGCATTCCTAACTTTAAGAACTTATGAGTATAATGATAAAAATGTGCAAAAAGTTCTATAGTTAAAATCTCGTTCTTTAAAATCAAGTTACAAGGTCCTAATAAGTTGTCGCTTTGAGTCATGATTCATCTTGAATCACGACTATGGAAATAAGTTGATCTATGGTTGAGTTGAAACGAGTACACACATCATACATTCATGTTGGGAGTTAAAAGTTCACAAGTCATAAGTATGAGCGCTTAGCATTTAGACTTATATTGACATGATCTTGTTTGATTGCTTGGTTTGGAACTAGTGAAAAATCGGGGACGATGAATTTATCCGTCAGGACATCCATAGATTATTCTATGGGCGTTTCTCATTCTATGATCCCAATGTTGATATAATAAAGGAAGTCAAACAGGAAGTCGAGAAAAGAAAAAGGAAAATCCAAAAATATTAGGGATAGTTAATAGACAAATAAAAAGTGGTGAAAACGGGACTTGTCGAAGCTTTTGATTCTTTAGTTCCCCTTGACGAACACTTTGCTACTTTTCGAGGTTATTAGTCGAGGGGGATTTAGACTCTTAGTTTTCGTAAATGTTTACTTCATAACATTGCGTGAGGACACGGCAATACCTTAGTATGGGGGATTTTGGTATGTGCTTAATTACACATACCTTTTACCTTTAAAAACGAGCTAAAATAACCAAAATCGGACTTAAAATGCCAAATATACGCTTGTTTTGCTAATTGTATTGTGCAGGAACGGATAACTAAGAAAAGGACGAAAAACAAAGCCAAAACGACAAAACCGGACTCGGAATGGAAAAGACTGTGAAAGACAAAGCCAAATCGAAGCCGAAAAGTCAATCAAGTCAAAAAGTCAACAGAAAAGTCAACTGGTCGAAGTCAAAGTCAACCCAAGTCAACCCCGAGGCCAAAAGTCAAAGAAATATAAGTTTAGGGACTGAAATTGTCAATCCCTAAACTTATATATAAAGAAGAAAAGAGAAAAAAAGAAGACAAGGGTGCAATCTGTCATTTTTGCAAAGATACACTCCAAGGACTTGTTCTGCCAAGTCCAAAGAGTTGTATCCACCAAGGACCACGGTTGCAAAGAGTTATATAACTCTTGGGGACTTGTTTTGTCAAGTCCCCAAAGTTATATAACCACAAGGACGAATTGTGCAAGGAGCACATACACCATGGAGGGCCAACTTTGACATTCCCACAAACCTTTCCCTGTTATCACCCCAACCTGTACAAACCAATTTTCCCGCCTTTTTTGAACACAACCCAAATCACGGGTTTACAAACCCCCTTTTACCCTGCACCTCAAAAACCCCATGGTCAAACCTCTCCCCCCTCCTCCACTTAAACCCTAATCCCATTTGGCAATCCCACTATCCCCCAAGCCTAATCCAACGGCTAAGGTTGATGAAATTGAAGGGTCGAGATTGATTTTTGGTTTTCCTCTCACCAAACTAACACAACAAACAAGCTTCCCAGCTTATAAAAGAAGAAGAAGGTTTAGAAGACAGAGGGAGTAGTTTTTTTTTAATTTTCAGTTTTGTATTTTCTTTCAATTCTAAGCAATTTTTCTTTCAAGTTTTTTTTATAGCTTTAAGCTCTTGTACTGTTGTTCTTTACTCTTGTACTTCTTCAATTCAGTAATACAATTCAGTTTACACGTTTCTTAATCATTTGTGTTCAAGTTTAAGTCGAATTTAGCAAATAAGCTCTTAATAAGCTCATTTGAGCTTATTCTTTCTCATAAGCTCAATTTTAGTCAAATTCTGTTTCTTAAGCATTCATTTACTCATATTACTCATCTTACATCAAAAGCATGATTACTTGAGAAGTTTTGAGTTCATTTTGGAAGCAAAAGGAGAAATAAGCTAAAATCTAGCTTATTGAGGTCTAGAGGCAAGGTGCCATTTAGGAGATTGATTTGAGGTCACTCACTCTACAAGAGTGACCTCTTGTGCTGAGACTCCATCAATTTCAGGTTTTGGTTTTTAGAATTCAATTTAGTTAATCATAGCTTAATTCAAACAGCTTATTACCTTATCTTTCTTTGTGCTTATTCCTGTTTAGACTAGTGAGTTAGATTTAATATGCATTTGATTTAAATTTTTGCAGTTAGAATTTATCTAGTCTTCTTAAATTTTCATTTCTGTCACAATTAGCATTATAGCTTCATAGAGTAACTAGCTTATTTCTTTACATAAGCTTAGCTTTTTAGTGTTAAAATAGCTTAAATAGTCTAGATATAATAGGAGTAGATAAAAAGAATAAGCAGTTTTAGCTTTTAGATAAACTTTTAAACTCAATTTTGTTTTGACAGACAATTTAAGGGAGTGTTTGGATTAGACTAAATTTGACTCTTAAAGTCAAAGTTCTCTTGTGAAATTCTTTTACACAGCTGAGTTTAGTCATATTATAGAGTTTTACAAAGGTTTTTAGAGTTATATTGTTAAATTCAAAAGTTTAGAGTTCAAAAAGACAAGTCCTACACCAGGACAGTTTTAGTGTAATTAGATTTTTGATCAAGAGTTGCTAAAAAACATTTTATAGTTTAAATTTGATTGATACAAGTTTAGTTAAATTTAGGTAGTAGTTTTAAAGAGAATTAAAACTCAAAAATTACATTGCACTAGTGAACATGCCATTTGCATCAGCAAAACACTTCACATCAGTTTAGATTTTGCTATTTTACACTTTGAGTTTTTTTTTTCCTTGTGAAAACTTTGCAAAATCCTTTTACCTAGGTAGATTTTAGATAGTTAGTATAGCTTAGATTCAAAATCTCAGCATTTAAGGTTCAAAGATAAGTTTTTTAGCTTATGAGAAATAAGCTCAAAAACTGTTTCATTAGAACTTGCACTTTCTCATTTCAATTTTCTTTCTAAATTTGTTAAAACTAGGTTAATTTTAGTTTAAATCCGTTTAAAACACATCTTAAGCATTTCATAGTTTCTTTTAGTTTTAAGTTTCATCAAGTAATAAGCTCTCTATAAGCAAAAATCCAAAAAGCTTAGTTAATCTTCACTTTCTGTAACAGTTAACTAGATGCTTATTTTCTGGCTTATTCTTTTGTCAAAAGCCCAAAGTGCTTTCATTAAAGTTGTAGAGATTAAGCTCTTTTATAAGTTTGTAGTTTTAAGTTTTTGCTAATTCTCAATTTTTAAATAAGCCAAAAATAAGCTTGAATCGTAGGGTCTATTGTGTATTTGTCTTATAGTCTAGGGTTACCCGATAAGCTAGTAGAGAAACTAGCTTATTTTTCTTAATAAGCTAGGACTTTTAGTTTTAAAATAGTTTAAATAGGTCAAAATAAGTAGAAGTAGATAAAAGGTTTTTAAAGTTTTAGTTTAAAAATGGATTTTAAATCCACTTTGGTTTGACAGTTTTTAAATAAAGGGGTGTTTGGCATAAGCCTAAAAATGGGTCAAATTGGTCTTGGCATGGGTTATGGCCATGAGGTTGGTTTTAGCTTAAGTTGTTAAGCTCATATAAGCTGTTTTTAGAAAGTTTACAGTTTTAAAATAGTTTTCTAAAGTTTTTAAATCCATTTTCATCACTGTGAGATTTTTAAGAAACCCACAAGTGCTTATTTGATTAAGCACTTGTAGGTTTAAGTTTTAGCATTAAAAGTTTGTGTTTTGAGTGTCCAAAAAGGCTGTCAAAAGCCTCTTGTCTTTGGACTTTGGTAAGTCAAAGTTTACCCAAGTCTTTGTGTCACAGTTTTAATAAGCCCCAAACACCTTTTTCACAGTCAAAAATAAGCAAGTAAAATTGATTTTCAAAAGCTGAAAATTGGTGCACAAGCCCCTTGGCTATAGCACTCAATCTGTTTGAGCTTATTTGTGATTTTAGAGCTTATTTGACAGCTTAAAATAAGCTGCCAAATAAGCCCTTGAGATTTGCCTTAAAGCTCCCCTGGTGCAAAGGGGGAACTTTAGGCTTATTGTTCTCAGCCTTTAAGCCAATTTAAGCCCAAGTTATTGGCTTATTTTAAGAGTCTATAAGCTCTTAAATAAGCCCTTAAAGTTTCAGGCCTTAGGAAGCTTATTTGGTTGCTTATTTTTGAGTCCAAACCTTGCATTTGACTGTGTGTGAGTCCCTTAGGCTGAGGGACTGCTTATTTTTCTTCTTGGCTTATTGAGCCTATTTTATAAGCTCAATTTTGTCCCTTTCAGCTTAATTTGTTAGTTTGATAAGCTGTGTTGAGCTTATTCCCCTTCCCTTGTGCTTTATGAGCTTTTTAAGCCCAAATTTACACCAACAGTACTAACCTCCAAGTTAGTACTGTTGTGGGTTTAAGCAACACTTTGGCTTATTGAGCTTATTCCATAAGCTCAAAAATTGTTTCCTAGAAGCTTTTCAGGTTAAGTTAATAGTTTAGTTTGCTTATTTCCTTTTTCTAGCTTATTTGTCTTAGCTTTAAGCATTTTTAGCCTCTTTAAGCTTTATTTAAGCTTTTCTGGCATAATAAGCTTCCCACAGCTTATTAGGCCTTAAGCCTTTAGACTTTTAAGCTTAATTAGATTAGTTTAGCCCATCTTAGCTTACCTTAGTTTTGGCCTTAGCTTAATTTGACCCTAAGTCCAAAAGACTTAGCAAAAAATTGGCTTTTAAGCTTAATAAGCCACTTCTGTCAACTTTGAGCTTATTTTTAGGCTTATTTACAGGTTTTCAGCAAAAGCTCTAGTTGACAAAGTTGTTAAGCCCCACGAGCTTAACAACTTTGCTTCTTTGAGTTTTCAAAAATAAAATAAAAGGGGAAGACACTTGGTCCGGGTGAGCAAGACTCGAACCCGAGACCAAGCGGTACATCCCCTTTACACAACACACTCTACCACTGCGCCCTTGGGTCTTTTCGTAATGACCCAAGGTGCTTGGTATTTACAACACATTTTGCCCAATAAGCTTTAAGCTGTATAGTTTTTTTCGGGATTTATTTGTTAAGCAACCTTGTGTTTTTTCATTTTTCGTAGGAACTCTATAGTATAAAGTATTTTTAGAAAATTTTTCAGAATTTTTCGTAATCATTTAATATTTTTTATAATTTAATTTAGTTAAAGTTATTTATTTCATAATAAATACAAAAATTATCAAAAAAATATTTTGCTTTTTTAGAAATTTCTTTAATCATCTTGTTGTAGGAAAAATATAAAAATTTTCGTAGGGTCATTTTTATAACTTTTCATCTTTTAAAGAACGGGTCCGGGTACGGGATTTTGTTTTGACTCGTTTTTGGGTCAAACGAACTCCGTTTTCGGTCTAGTCTTTTTCATTCTTCGTTATTTGGTCCATAGAGTAGTTTAGAAGCAAAAATTTCTTCGTAGGGTTATTTTTAAAGTTTTTAGGTTTTCCCCCTTTTGTTCGGGATTCGGGCCTTCGTTTTCTAGTTTAATTTCATAATTTTTAGGTTTTTCTTAAACGTTTTAGTCCGTTATTATCTAATTTGACTTTTTCAACTTCCCAAACTCATTCCTTCCTTCAAACTCAAATCTTCGATCGTATCGATTTACCATTCCAGCCTCGTTGGGGATAAACGACCCGGGAAAGCTCTATACTACTTCTCGGTATCATTGATATTGCTGGTTTTTACACTTAGATATATATTTTATATTTTATTATATATTATATATATTTACGGTGTGAATCCGGAACGATCAAGCAACAACAGGCTCATCAATTGGAGCTTGAATTTGGACTACCGGAGGTTGGATGTTTTCGGTACTCGGTTGCACCGTATCCTTTATCACCTCGGGTTCCCATTCCACCACCTTGGGAAGAGGAGAGAGAGGAGGTAGAATTGGAGGTCCATAATAAGAAATACCACTTCGGGTGGTGATTGCTGTCAAGTCACCTCTCGGGTTAGCAACGGTGTTGCTAGGAAGTGATCCCGAACCCGAAAAAGAAGCGGTATTCATTTGGAAAAAACTAGCCATCATATTCTTAAGCTTATTGGTTTGATTTGACATTGAAGTTTGTATTGAAGTTTGCATTTCATTTTTCACATTATTTATTTGATTTTGCATAGCTTTCATATTAGCATCATTTATCTTCTTGTAATTTGACAATTCATTCGAAAGAGCAACTTGAGTTTGCTGAATCGGAGCTTGATAATTCGGATTTCCTTGATTATTTCCTCTATTTTGATTGTAACCTTGATTGTATCGGGTTTGATTATTTTACACATTCGGTTGAGCAAAACCTGGTGGTCGAATTTGGTTAGCTACACTCTGAGGACGGTATTTGGTATTTCCCTGATTATAGTTTACTACGGCTGCTAAAACATATCCTTGAATATTATCTCGATATTCTGGAGAAACGTTGCCATCGGTGGCAAGACATTGGTGGTAAGGATGCGGACCACCACAAGTAACACAAATTTCCTCAACTGCTTTCACGAAAGCTGGCCCAGTCATGAACTAACATAGATAACTAAAATACCTGTAGAATTAAGAGTTAAAGTTCTCGCTCTTAGTGATCGACACCCTACTTACCAACGAAGCTACAACTGATAAGGCACACTGCTCGTTAGTGTTGTTTTAGGTAAATTCGGCAAAATATAAATAGTAAACTTGATAACATAAAATACCTATACACGACGACACATCAAGTTTTTGGTGTCGCTGCCGAGGAGTGAAATTGTTTAATTCTTGTTTTTATTAGTATTTTCAGTTTAGTTTAACTTAGATTAGTTTGCATTGTATATTATTGCATATTGTGTTCTTGCGTGAGTTTGTTTGCTTGTCTGCATTTTGTTCAGTTTCTATTAGTTTATTGCTTTTCTATTTAGTCATGTTGCTACATGAATCAGATAATCCAGGTACTACTATGGAGGAATATGTTCAGTTTTAGACTGAAAGAGCTCTTAGGAACGCTAAGGTTTATAACTGGGAAATTGCTAAGTATGGTATGGTGAATTGGTGTCTTGATGAAGTAGACATCAACATCCTAAGATTTTTTGAACCAAAATTTCCCGCTATAGTTTATAATGATGCTTTAAAATTAAAACCGGATCCGGCTTTTTATAAGATATTTACCAGGAAAACAAATCATTATCTCCTAAATCTATTTACAAGGATCGCAAATCCAATGCGGAAAGAAAAAACTTTAAGAAAGAGATTTTCTAAAAAAAATCAACATTTTAAACATTGGTGAAGATCTATTTTGTTGTGATATACCTTCTGCCGAAAATTTGAGATTGGATCAGAGGAATGATTGTTACAAAATAAGCACGGAAATGTTTTCAAGAAATATCCCCGTTGATGCCTATGGGAACAAAACAAACGAGTTCCGAAGAATCGGTAACGAACCGATCGATAAAACCTTCACAGTGGAATTTTTCACCATGAAATTACATATCGGAACCACTTTTCAAAACCGCTATAATAACAGGATGTCATTATGCTTTTTCAAAAATTTATATATCCAAATTGGCATCCCGTTCGATCCTAAATTGTTTTATAAGGAAAATCGGTGGAAGGGCATCTGAGAAAGGATACAACGTATCGGGAATTAACAAATACGCCGTATCAGCGCTTGATAAAGAATCCTATATCTAACGGTTACTAATAAGGCGTATTGACTAGAGAATACGGCGTATTCATAGTAGCCCTACTAATACCCATTAAGTCGCTGTATGCATGCATACGATAACCACTCTAGAAATTCAATTCGTAACATTTTAACAACTTCTGTGGGGAATCTTTATTTTACTTTACATTCTACTAATTTAATCTTTCCCAAACTTGGGAAGAGTTAAGATAGGATGGAAAATGCAACTAGGATCATTCACCAAGAAAAGATCGGGGAATCGGAGCATGGCAAGGAAGATTTCGGGTGGTTTAATTGTGATACGCCAATTGGAAAAGGGTTTGATGAATTTTGTGAATGCTAGTGGGAAAGGCTGGAATGACTAAGAAATCAAGAGATGATGATTGGAGTAGATATTTTCCTAATGAGGAATGGAAGCGCATGAAGCTTTGAAAAGAAAACCCGAGCCAAGGTATCCAAGATTGTATTAGAGAGTATGGGGTAATGATTAACGACAAGGATCTTGAATATATGACCGACTATGTGTTCTTCGAAGATGGTCCTTCTTTTATGCATGATATGGATGAGGATTTAGAGAAAGGGGGGAGCAAGTTGATTGGAACCCCAAGCGAAAGAATTGCTAAGCTCGATCAAGAATTCGACGAATGGGAAAAAATAGATATATTGGCCTTAGAGAAAACAAAGTTGTAGGAACAATGTCGGGTGTGATGAAATAAAGAAGCAGAAGACAAGTTTAACTTAAAGACTTATGTTGTAAAGAAAAGTGCTCACCAGGAGACAACCCAGGATTTTACTTGTTTTTATCAAGTCTGTCTTCCCAAACTGTCGATACTGCGTATCCAGTCCCATGGATACGGCGTATTGACTATCTGGATGTTATCCAGTTTTTGTTTTTATACACTTTTAAACATTATTGTTAGTTCAGTGTGTACGGTGTATTCGTTAAATGAATACAACGTATTAGGCGATTGACCCGTACTTAGGATTTTGATTACAGGTCTTAATATAGCGTATCCTGGTTTATGGATACGGCGTATCGACTTCCAATACAGTTTTAGGATTTTTATTTCGAGTCTAACCAACGAATACATGGAGATAGAATTGCATTTGTTTTCTTATGTGTTACACAAGACCTTCTGGACGAAAAGATGAATGTGGTAGGATGTTTATTTTCTGGAATTATATGTGTGTCGTAGTCATGCTAGTATTCAAACTTGCTTTCGCACACACAATCTTGCTCATAAACGCAATATAGAGGATCATACCGAGCAAATCTAAGGGGTTTCTCGTTCTAATTCTTTTAATTTCCTGTTTTTAATGTTATATTTATACAACGAGGTCATTGTATATCTCAAATGGGGGGAGGAGAATTAGAACGCTTAATTGTCCATGTTTTCACAATAAAATGCTTAATTTATACAAAATTTTAAAAAATTAGCATACTTTTGTAAATGATTACCATTTTCAAATGATTACCCAAATTCCACAAAAATATGAGTGTGCCGGTGATGTTGTAAACTTTCTAGGGTTACACCAAAAAGCTTATACATGTTGTTATATTAACTAACCACACTGGTTAGTTAACTCTCGTACAAACCTTTTGTTTACTCTCATTTTTAGAGTAAGATACCTCTAGAAAAACCTGCTGAGCCGTTCCTTTCTTTTCATACACCACACATATTTGTTTCGTTACACCTTTACACCTTAGTAGCCTACCCGATTAGATTAAGTCCTTTTTCTTTTTCGGTTACTAGTTGCTTTTGTGTAAAGTATTGTATATCCTGTGTCGAGATGCTAATTTTCTATCTCTGGTATGGTCGGGAAATTGCACAACGCAATTGGGCACGTGTTGATTTTCTATCCATGGTTAGGTCGGAAAATTGCATAATGCAATAAGAATGTAAAAGTAGTAGTTCGCTCGTGTTTTTTTTCTACTTCGTTGTCATGATCGGATATCAATTATTCAGATTTATCATAGTCATGAGATGGTGAAATTCTACACATTAGATTTACTTTTCAGTTCTTAGTATAAAAAAAATGAAAAAATCAGCAAAATACAAAAAAAGTTGTTTGTAGAGTTTTATTGTAATAGAGTTGGTACGTAATATAAACCAACTATGTATTAGTATGTATAAAGTGATAAAAATTGCCACTAAAATTGTAATTGGGATGATAGGGAGTTGACCGTTATGGGAACGCCAACTAAGGTTTGTTTTCATTGATCTATTGATCAAGACATTTTCCGAGTCTAATTCGTGTCTTCTAAAGCGTTGATTGTTCCGTGTTAAAGCATGAGTTAGTTTATCATTTTGTGTCTTTTTCAAGGATGTTCGAGAAAGTAACTAGCAACTTTATACCTTATCTGTTTGGACTTAATCTATTTGTTTTATTTTTTTTATTTAACACCAATTATTTTCCCTTTCCTAATTCTTATCCTTTGGTCTTACTCGAATAAGGATGTGAGCAATCACGCATGTCTATTTCGTTGTTACGTCTATGTATGTGTGGTTTTGTCCGCCTTGTTGGTTTATTACTATTGATGAAGGATTAGAAGATCCATACCCTATATCACTCTTCGTCATAACCCTTGGTTTTACTCGAGTGGGGGAATGATTGCAATCATGTATGTGTATTCCATCGTTATGGATGTGTATATATGGTTTGTCGCCCTTGTTGGTTTACGACTTTTAGTGAAGACTACTAGTCCTATTCTTTAGCTTATTCGAGTTAAGGTTTGAATGCAGTCATATGTGTCTATTCCATCGTTATGGATGTGTACATATGGTTTTGTCACCTTTTCTGGAATATTAGTATCGATAGAGATTAGAAAGAGTGATCAAACCCTTAAACCTTTAAACCCAATTTACCCTTTTAAACTTGTTACCCCTTAGCATTAGTGGTGGAGATGTGTATCCTTTCCAAGCCTATGATAGAATACTCATCACGATCGAGCAATTGAGCGAATTAGTTACATGTTATCACATAGATTAGTCGAGTGATTTGAGTGTTTTCATTTTCCCTATTCGTGAGGTGTTTGGTTGTGTGCTAGTAATCTAACGAAAAAATGCTTAAAGGAAAAATCTTGAACCTTGGTTTGGGATACATTTTAGTAAATTTTCTAAAGTCTACTTAAGGACAAGTAGGATTCAAGTGGGAGAATATTTGATGACCTCAAATAACGTCTATTTTATAGCATTATTTATTCCATCTAAATTGCTCGTTTTACATTATTTATGCATGAATTGGTACTTAATTGCTTATATTAGTTATTTGCAGTAAATATAGAGCAATTGGTGAAGATTAACTAAAAGGCACGCATTTTGGAGCTTAAACGAAGAAATCAAGAATCTACTATTCTGACAAGAAACCACGAAGACTTAAAGACCTATACGCCGTATCCAGAAGTTCCCATAAGCCGTATTCAAGGATAAGCTCAAGGAATATTCTAGAATATTATAATCGTGGTCCCCACTCCAAGAAACCCTAATATGCTGTATCCACTTACCCAATACGGTGTATCGAACAAATTTCAGAAGACTGTAAATACAAAACCCTAAACATTATTTTAGGGTGTGCTTAATTATATTTTCAAAACCCTAACCATAGAAGACGATTCTCAGAGGTCAAGAAGAGCAACAAAGGTCTTGCAAAGTGCTTAATTTGATAGGAAACACCTTGTAATCATCTATACTCTAGTAATCATTCAATTTTTTGTGTCATTTATTTATCACGGTTAGTTTACCTTGGTTGATTTGATTATTATGTTTGTATTTAATACAATGGTTATTGGTTAACACCTTTAGGTGTTAGCTATGTTTATGAAGATTTAACGTTTGGTTTTTCTAATTACATTGTTTATTACTTGTTTCATGTTTATTATGTTTATCAATTTATACTCGTTTACGTGCTTATATATGCGACCTACTCATTCAACCAGATCTAGTGAGACAGACCAAGTAATCTAGATTAACCGGGATAGCTCTCTATATAGTAATTTATATATCTAGAATCGTAGGATCACAAATGAATGCCCTAACCTTGCCTTTGGTTTAGTAAACAAGTTGGACTAGCAGGTGACCTAGGATCAACCAATAACGTTCTGATTTCATTGGTTAGGATTTGGATAGTAGACTACTAGTATATAAATTACCGTTAAGCAGTAAGTTAGTAAAGTCTTAATAAGCTAGGATTTGATAAGATCACCATTATTGGATTCCTAAATAGATTATAATTAACTGATGTATGCTTAATGAAACGTTCAATAATTGTGACAGGATTACTTGAATAACGTTTAGGAAGAAGTCCCGCCTAAACTTTACGAATGATATGACACCAACATTGTAATACAATCATTGCACCTTAGACAAAACCTGTGTTTTATTAGATTAATCATGGTTAACACAGTTTCCTTACAATAGGCTTGACCGCTCTTCTATCTTTTGATTATTACCTTCCGTGTGTTTTCATAGCGAATGTAAAGTTAAGTTACCACCAAAACCCGTGCCAGTCTCTCAGACTGAAAACCCCCTTACCCGTTAGAATTAGGTTTAGCATAGGTTTAACATAGATTAGAACTAACATAGATAACTAAAATACTGGTAGAATTAAGAGTTAAAGTTCTCGCTCTTAGTAATCGACACCATACTTACCAACGAAGCTACAACTCATCGGGTACACTTCCCGTTAGTCTTGTTTTAGGTAAAGTCGGCAAAATTAGATAGTAAAACTTGATAACATAAAATACCTATACACAAAGACACATCAATGACTAATTGGAATAATAGATTGAGCAATCTCATTGAAGGAAAAATAGAATTTAAATTACAATATCAAAAAGAAAACTTACAATACAATTAAAGAGAGTATACGAAAAACCTTAACAAAGTCCAACCAGAAATAATCAACAAAGAAGACCGAGTCTCGTGTTGAACACGATTACCTTAAATCAATTCTGTGTACAATTACCACGGTTGTTTCCCAGGGTACAACGGCCAGAGCAGGAGTATTGCTAGAATTGACAAATTGCCCGAAATTCTGCTAGAATTCTTGTTAGTATACTGACAAAGGAAAGTAAGTTGTGTGTTTTTTTTGGTGTCTTTGGTATGGTTGAGATTGCCTTCAATTTATACACATTCATATTGTAACATATGGTGTAATGGTGCAATCAATATTGGTTATTGACACATTAATTTACGGTTATAAACCTTTGAAACAAATCATAACAGCCAATTCAATTGTCGGTTTCCAAACAAAAATCATAACTGACATTTAACCATTTCTCCCTCCATTCTAATTACCATTCTTCGAGACTCGATATCTCATTCACACTAGCTTCATTTTGGACATATAATGGCTCGTTACGAAGCACTCACGGGGTATCAAAAAAACACAAACCATCTCCCACACCCTTTTCTCCAAGGATAAACACCATATCTTTTGGAGATTCAAGATCAAAGAACCAAGAACGAGGAAGAATATCATACTAGTATAATCAAAATAATGAAGTTTCATATCGAAGCAAGTTATGTTATGAACACCTTAGCCATGAGAGGCTAAATCTCTCATGACTACTTGGTGATGTTATGATAATGAATAAGCGTTTGGTATAATCGTGATCTCTTTAATCTCAAGTTTATGTTGCAATCCTATTATATCTTATCTTGTCAGTTTTGCTTATCAAATTAGATTATATAATCATATCGGTAAAGGTCGAAAGACCCGTTATGATCTATGTGGTTTTAAAGATTTGTCTATGGTCTTTATCGTTTGTGACGAGAAATCTACTTTCATAAATTGATAAACAAAATAAGCTTTGAGATATTAGTAACTGGATTATTTGAGTGACACATTTAGTATAGTTAACTAAATATAAGTCTTGAGTTAATTAAGTTAGTTTGTGAAAACGTTTTCTAATGAGAAATCCTTTTTATAAATTAAGGTTTCATCTTCAAGGTCTAATCATTTCCAACATTTATAAATTATTTTCAACTATCAGAGTAGTCATCTTTATTATCACTAGTACAACAAAAG
>BQNB010170972.1:0-13619 GCA_026074375.1 Tanacetum coccineum | reverse complement strand
AAATTAATAAAATATTAATTAATATATAAATTAATAATTATTAATTTATCGATTAATTAATAACTCTTTTAATTAATAAATTTTGGTGGTCCCAAGTGTATTATTTTATAGAGTTTCTACTGTACATGGGTCACAAAGAAACGGAGGGACTTGTTATGCAAATACCACAAACTTTCAAACCAAACGCGGTATACTTTTCCTCCTAACTGTTTTATAATGATTTTTCCCGCCAAAACCCGAACAAACCCAAACTTCCCAAATTCCTTTCCCGTTTCTCCCTACTCCTCCCCCACCTCGTATTTACCATCTCCACGTCATTTCTATGACGTGGCAGCCTCCCATTGGTGCGAACACCTCATCCATCACATCCAACGGCTAAAAATTGAAGAAAAAGAGATCAACGGCTAGGAAGGCTTGAAGTTCTCATCTTCTTTTCATCTTCTCCTATAAATAAGAGTTAGAGAGTTAGAGAGTGAGAGAGTTTTTTTTAGTTTTTCTTTGTAAATTTCCCTTTCCAATTTTACTTGTACTGTTCATCGTTTCAAATTGAGTTTTTAAACTTTCAAAGTTAGTTGTACTTCTTGTTTCTAATCTTGTATTATTCCTTTAAGAGCAATAAAATAGTTGAGTTGTGTTTGTTTTCAAGTTTACATGTTATAAGCTGTTTTTAGCTAATAAGCTTGTAATAAGCTCAATATAGCTTATTTTGTTTCCTTCAGTTCAAAAATTATTCAAACTTTGTTAAAAGCTTTTAAAATACTGAATTTGTCTATTTTAGTTCAATAATGTTCATTTGAGTTCAAGTTGATTGAATTTGGAAGCAATGAGGAGTAATAAGCTCATTTCAGCTTATTAAGATAAGTACTCTTGGTCTAGAGGCTAGGAGCCATTAGGACATTGAATTTAAAGGTCATTCACTCAGAAAGAGTGGCCTAGTGTCTGAGACTACAAAAATTCAGGTTTCACTCTCTATTTTTCATTATAGCATTTGAAGCTTATTCTAGATGCTTATTGAGAATTCAGAAATGCTTATTCCTTATTGAAGATTGTTTAGTTGATCATTAGTTTTAGCTGTTGTTAATTTTCCATTGCCTATTCTAGCTAAATAAACCTTTTAGTTAAATCTGTTTTAACTAGTGTCAAATTCCTAGCTGAGTAACTAGCTTATTTCTTTTAATAAGCTGTAGATTTTAGTGCTTAAATAGGTTAATTAGATTAGTTAAAGTTAGAGTAGATATAAGGTTTTAGCAGATTTAGTTTTAAAAATAGATTTTAAGTGAAATTTAGTAATGACAGTTTAGTTAAGTAGTGTTTGGGTTAAGGTGTTTTTGACTTTAAAAGTCAACATGATTCTGTCAAAATACTTTACATAGTTTAGATTTTCAGAGTTATCAAGTTTAAAAGAGGATTTGAAAGTTAGTTTGTAGAATTTCAAAATTTAGAGCTTAAAAAGTCTTTGCCAGCACCAGGGCAGTTTTAAGTTCAAGTAGTTTTAGAGTTTAGTGATTTAAAGCATTTTAGAGTTCAATTTTGGTTAGTGTACACTTAGATACATTTAGTGAGTTGGTTTATGAGTTCTAACCTTAGAAATTTTGCCTGCACTTAGGTATTTGCCAATTATATCAGCATAAGCAGTAGTAACTCAGTTACTACTGCTGATTCCCACCAACTTTCTAGCTACTTTTTAGTACTTGAAATTAGGAGATAGAATTTAGTTTTAAGCAATTTAATAGTATTCTATTAGCTCTTTAAAGATCATCTTTCAAGTTTCATTTTCAAGCTTTAAACTAGTTTTAATTGTTCTTGCAAAAGTGGTATAGCAGCAGCTTGGATTTCAAATCTTTATTTTTCCAGTTAAATTTGTATTTTCTAGAAATTAAAATAGGTTTTTTAGGTAATTTACTATTTCTTAAAGAATTCATAAGAAAATAGAAAAATAGTATTGGAAAAATCTAATTCTTTTGTAATATATTTTCTTTTTCATTCTAGTATTTTTGAAAATAAAAATAGAATTTTAGTGTTATTATTTTAGAAAAAGTTTATTTGTATATTCATTTTTCTTAAAAAATCATAGAACTTCAAAAATAGGTTAAAAACTTCTAATTCTTTTCCTAAAATCTTCTTTTTAAAACTTGTGATTTTAGGTATAAAAAACTTTTGTTTAGTGTTAGTGCTTTAGATTTTAATTCTATTTTTAGCTCACTCAAGTTAGCAGGTTTTTATAAATTCACTAGTTGTTAATTTTTTCGTATTAGTTAAATTTTTTAATTTCTTTTAAATTTTTTACTTAGTTAATTGTGCAATAATAAATAGTAGTGTTAAATCAAAAAAAAAAAAAAAATCATTTAGACATTCTTGACTCGAAACCGAATTAATTCCCGAAACTCACTTCACGACTTCGTTGGGATACGACCCGAGAAGAAATACTTCGCGGATAAAAATATACGTATTGTGTTTTCTTAAAGTGAGATTTAACCCTTTTATTTTCCTTATTTGAGAAGTGAATTGGGAAGAATTGACACGGGAACTTTATACTATACATAGTATAAATTTGACTAGTGCTTACACACGCAACCAAGTCTCCTTCTAGTTTTTCAGTAAGTCACCGGCGGTGTGTATACCATAAATGAGGAGGGGCTTGAGATCAAGTTTAGGTTTTCAAACCCAAGTCCTTAGTTTTTCATGTACCATGAATCAGCAAAAATCCTCCTTATTTGTTTGCCTTTGGTAGTGACTTAAGTGATTCTATCAATTCATCAAACTTATGGTTTAAGGCAAGGGTGTTCTCCATAAGATTTTGGTACACTTGGTCACTTTTCCTAAGGGCCTCACTAAAGATATTTGATCCTAAACACGAGGGTTGATCATAAAAAATAAATCCATCCTAGGTAAAGCCTCATATGGTGCATAGATTTCCCTAAGTGGGGTATTATATTGTGGAATGGTGGTGTGAGTGGAAAGGGTTGTAATTGTGGATTCGTGTTCCCCATGAAAGAGAATAGAAGAGTCAATGGAAATTACAAAACAAACACACAAAGAAAAAGATAGACTACGAGAAAGCTAATTGACGAGAAATAAAATCCTCACTTGATAGGAATCAAGCGAGTAGACCTAAGATAAATAAAATTTGAAACGTAACTACTCCCCACGCAACGACACTAAAAACTTGATGCGGTCATTGTAAAAACACTAGTTTACAACTACCTAGGTAGAGCACATAACCATTGTAGTTTAGTATGGTAAGACTCGGGGGTTGTTATCGTTCTCTAGGAGAATAGGTTGGGAAGGCTCGAACTAAACATAACTAAGCTCTAAGGGTTAAGGGAAGATTATTTTGTGTTTTTATATTTTTTTAGAAAGCAAGTAAATCTTGGGTTTTGAAGGTGGTTTGATTTAACTACTTAACTACTCCTAATAAAATAAACTAAAAAAAATTATACAATGAAGCGAATTTACCTAGGATGCTCTACTCCTTGCTAGCTATCCAATTCTACCTATTGCTTTGTCACCCTTGCGATGTAATGTGTAAGTATTTGATTTGTTTATTTAGTATATATAATATATAAGTAATATATATATATATATATATATATATATATATATATATATATATATATATATATATATAACTTAATATCAAATAAAAGGAGAGTGGTAAGTATTCCGTAATATTTAAAGATATTACTTTTAACCAAAGAAAACTCCAAAACCTTCCCGGGTCGTTTCCCGATGAGGCGTGAATTGAAAATCGAGGTTAAGTTCGTGATCGCATGTTTGAATGATCAAGATTTTGATTTGGTTTTCTAATTCTACGGGAAAAAGTAATTAAAGGGCAAGCTAAACCTAAAACGAAAGCAATTACGAATTTAAAAACGTTAACGGGAAAGTAAAAACGCGACTAAAAACCTAAAACATCAAATTTTAAACCTACACATGCAAATTTAATTTTTAAAGGACCTAAATGATAAAAGAAAATTTTAGAAAAAAGAATTATATTTTTTTGACTTTTATTTTATTTATTATGATTTAAAAACACTTTTATTCTAAATAATATATTAAAAATAGTAAACCAATTATAAAAATTCTGAAAAAATTAGAAAAACTACGTTTAAAACTATTAAACAAGAAAACATGCAACAATAGAACAAGTTGCTAAACGAATAAGCAGTAAATAAGCAAATAAGCCAAATAAGCTAACACTGAAAAACTACTATATTAATTAGATAATGCAACATATTAAACGAAAAAGACCCAAGGGCAGATGGTTAAGTATGTGTGGTGTTGAGGCGTGTGTGTGCTAAGGGGGATGTCACATGTTCGAAACCTGTGGCCACCCTCTTTGCAAAATATTTATTTATTTTTCTTTTGAAAAAGCCAAAGAACAAGTAAAAATAAGCAAATTTAATAAATGGACTTTTTCTAAAACTTAATAATAAGCAGGAAAAAGCAACTTAAAATTGACAGATTGCCATTTTTTAAACTTTGACAACAAGCTTAAATTGCTTGACTTTTTGAGCCTCAAACAAGTAATAAGAAACTTAAGATGCTGAAAATGGACCAACACCTAATCCTAATAAGCACCTAAACACAAATTAAGCAAAACCAATAAGCCATAAGCTCAAAAAAGCAAATAAGCTTCTAGCTAAAACTAAGAAACCAAACAGCCTAAGATGGTGTTTTTTAGCTACAGTTATAAGCTACAAAATCAATACACTAAAGTCTAAAGCTAAAATATATAAAACCCACTACTACAAGGATTAAGAAAAAGCAAACATTAAGCAGTTTTGAATAACTACAAAGCTAAAAATGGCTTATGAAACTGGTTTTATTTTAACCCAGTATGTGCTGATGGAAGATATTTTTTTTAAGTTTTTTAAAAACTAAAAGCAGAAGTGCAGGCCTAATTATAAGCCAGTAAAAGCTATTCTAAAACCACAAAATCACCGAACATATTGAGCTTGAGCGAAGAGCTTGTGCTATGAAAAAAGAACCCTAAATCTTACTCCAACTAACCCTAAAATTTTGTGATTGACAAGGACATAAAACTTTAAAACTATAAACAAACACTTGACAGGATTTACACTGAAAACATCATAACCACAATAGCAAACTTACTCACTTCTATTACATAAGCTTTTAGAACCAAACATAGTAGCATAAACACAGTCGATAAAAAAATAGATCAACCAAAAATCCAAATAAATATAGTTTTGACAACCTTTTGATTCTAGCAGACTTGAAATTTTGACAAACAAACCTTAAAACTAAATAAAACTTATTCAAACTTCATTAAAACTCAAACTAATACTGATTTAAGGCTAATCAAATTTAGATTTCAGAACCAAGAGTGCACAAGCAGTATTAAATCAATATCAATATCAAATCAAACTTAATCTACTCTAATTAAGCTAATGAAAACTGACTTTTAAAACTTTAAAGACACTAAACTAGTTTTAGACTTAAAGCAAAAATAGAAATTGCACTCTTTATTTATCTTACTTCTACTGCATAAATGACTCAAAACTAGCAAGGAAATAACACAAAACAACACCTAATCAAAATCTAAACAAATAAGCTATAAAATGAAACTGCTTATACCACAGATTCAAACCATGGACAAATTAAACCTTGACTTTGATTTTTAAACTAAAAAAACTAAATTAAACTAACTTTTATACTAGGTTTAAGCCTGTTAAAACTAATTTAAATGCCAAAAGAGACTAGGCAGTACTAACATATGTTAGTACTGCTAGTACGAAACACCCATTTAGACTTTAAAAAAAACATTTTTTAACTGAAATAAACCAAACTAAGTTTTGAATTGCTTAGACAGGTTAAGTACTAAGATGATTAAAGTTAAATAAGCAAAAACTAAGGGAAACATAAGCATTAAATAATAAGCTAGATTAATAAGCTAATTTGACTATGAAAATGACAGATTTATGACACTTAAGATTAAATGCAAGCTAAACTATAAACTGGATAAGACAAACAAACACAAAACTTGAACAAGCACAAATAAGCATAAGATAAGTAGAGAATAAGTAGTAGTAAAAGCAAAAATAAGCAGTATATCATGAAAGTGAAGCTATAAAATGAAATATAAGAACTTACAAATCCCTTTGCTTTTGGTTAAGAACTTAAACACCCAAATAGACTCCTAAACTATCCTAAAGCTTATTCCAAATAAGCTCTAAACCATAGCCACTCCATAATTCACGATGCTCCATGATCTTGCCATTATTTTCATAATAAAAGAATGCTTTAAAACATAAAATGAGCTAAACATTGAAAAGAGCATTAAGTAAAGTTTGTATGTATAAAAAGACTTGTAAATAGCTTGAAAAATGACTTAAAGGAAAATAAAGCTAGAAGGCTAATTTTATGTAGAATTAATTAGTAATCTTATGATCAAACCAAAAAAGAGTGAGAGAAATTGGTTGGGGATGGTTAGAAGAGAAGTTGGATGGAAATAGATGAATGTATTAAAGAAGTTGTGAGGAAAAATGGAACAACCACCCCTCTCCAAGACTAGGAGAGGGTGTATAAATACTACAAATGGGGCCAGGACCATGGCTTGGTTGGCCCACCATGGACCTGGCCGACTAGATTACTAATCTAATCATTATACTAACTATGAGCTAAGACCTGTTACAATTTGGAAGTGACCGACACTTTTCGTGTTTCCAACAATCTCCCCCTAAGGAGGTCACTCCAATTTACAGATTTTAAACCTAGCATACTATGCTTTATCCTTAGTCGTTAGCTCCGAACTATGACTTACTCTGGTGAATATTTGTAGTGATCATTTGACTTCCTTGATTTAGCTATGTTCCTTGAACTTGAAAATGACATGTGATCTTGAGCACTTAAGATCATTAACCAAGCACAATCTCTAAGCAACTTTAACTTTGCCCAACTGTGGACTGCGACTTCTAGACCGACATGAGCTCAAACCATTCTTGAAAAAGCTTAAATGTTGCATCTTTCTTGAAATTTCTTAACTTAACACTTCGACACTTCTAGAAAGATGGGTGGTATCAGAGTACGGAAGTCTTGAAACATGTACTATGAGCTTTCATGATGACTTTAGGATTGTCGTCTGAGAATAAGCCATGTGTTATAGATCTTGTGAGAACAGCTGGAATCAGGGACCTCCACTACCATTTTAAATAACCTACTTAAAACAGTTTATCAATTAAAGCCGGGGACTGAATATGAGCTTAGTCATTCGACTAGGATTGGTTGGAGAAACCTTCGGATCCGTGAGGATCGACCTGTGATCAGATAGATTCAATTTAAGAAGAATCTTCTTGACAGGATTTCCAGCTGTAGTATTGAATCTTTCTAACACATAAGTATTAGATTCATCGTACTCAGCATGTTCTCATTATCGGAACGTCTCAAGAAGCAAACATCCCCCCCTAACGAAGACAGCACGATAAGAGTGAACCAGTGAGTTACTATCTCACCGATTGATATAGAAAATTGATTTGAAAATCAATCGGTGTATTACTTACAAAATTGTTTTTGTGACACACCGAGAGTGTTAATCATTTCAAAAATTCACTAACAACCGTTGATCCATTTCCTGGAACAAGTTTGATTCTTATAGAATCGCACCATCGTTTCTTTCCAGTTGTCACAAGTTTGATTCATAAAGAATCGCACAAGTTACCTACCATGAGCTTGTTTGATGTTGGCTCAAGCAGGATTTCCATCTTCATTGTAAATGAATTCACTCTGAATTTTCTGGGCAAAATCACAAGGATAATGCGAAGAGGACTCTTAAAATGTATCTTGATAATCACATTGATTGACTTAGCAATATAATTTTGACAAGTGTCCTAAGTAGAAATTATGATGATCTCTTTTGGGCTCTAGACTCATATGCACTTTGATTTTAGTGATCGGAGGCTGGAGCTGAGTGCCACCTTTTCAATATCAACTAACTCGGAGTGAGAGAGTCGATAGAAATGAGTGTATCTCCGTGAGTTTTGAAACAAAGTCTTTCTGACTTTGAGTAGCTGGGAGGGGTTTGTGCTTAGCGTCACTGGGTCCATGACTGTCTTCAATGTCAGACAACACCTGAGTGTTTCTGACAGCATATGTATTGACCCGGTTTCTGCCTAAGTGTATGGAGGGCTTCTTTATTTTCACCCTTTATCCTTACCTTTCTTTTTCATTCTTCAACGCCCTTCAATGCATACAGAGACTTCATAACTTAATACCTAGTTTGGGTTTTCTGGTTTTCCAGTAGTAGCTTCATCTCAGTCGGCATTATTCCCAATTCACACTTTTTCCCTTCTTTTTAAATCATAACTAAGGACTTCTAACACTATCAAGTGGATATCCTGGGTAGATTCCCTCCGGTTTCTTCAGGCTGGATCATTGATCATGAAAACCTAAGCCAAACCGCCATATCACTTCATAAAATTAAGAACATGGTCGGTCTTTTGGTATTTCCATCACCGTTCCTTCCAAAAACATTGAACACTTCAATCAAAGTGTTTATATAAATATCAAAAATTTACACTTTGAGAGTTTATTATATCACTAAAAGCGCCCCCTTAACAAGTGCATCGAATCGTAAGTACATGCTAGGTGTGGAGTACGTTTAGGTCCCATTTTATCTTACAGACTTCTGTCAGTAATCCATATCAAGTCCAGTTAATCACATATCCCTCACCCTTATCCAAAATGTTAATCCATGATATTTTGGATAACAATTGAATAAAACCGATAATCGGGGACAAAATGAGATATGATAGCAGATTGGAACATGTTATTGCTCCCCCTCAACTTATGAGGGTTTATAAGATGTCGAGAACAATTTCTTGTTATTCATCTTAAATCGGACAGATCGATTATGAACATAAGCAGAAGCCCAGAATTCCTGCATGTAGATCTCTGGAGCATCTGCAGTGACTTGGAAAGCCTTGTAGAAAGGAGTGAGCTTTAGCACATCGTAGACCACTTGAAGGGTTGCTTCCTTTGATGTGACATCCGAACTTAAGCGAAGATTACATTTTCCAATCTTAAGTCGGTCAGCAGGAGCCACCAATGCATCATCCAAAGCAATCTGATCCGCTATTGAGAGTGCCATGAGTCTGTTTAAGAAAGAGTGAGTGCAGTTTATAAGAAAACACAATCATTCATTCATGAGAACCTTTATGACTTTTAGCACTTTTGAAGATCAATCTACTTAGATAGACAAATAGCGTGTAAGACAAAGGCACCTATCCTAACAATTAAGTCGAATGTAGTTTATCCTTGGTTTTGTCAAGCTTTTACTGTCTATTTTAAACTAAGAGATTTGTTGAATTTAATCTTAGTTAGAAAAAATTTGATCTTAAGTGTGTTATGTCAAAAAAATTGGTTAAGTGTTGATAACTTTACTCGTTCGGTCCTCAAAGAATAACACTCGTTCGGTCCTAAAAAAACAGCTAGATCGAGTTGCACTGAAATTACACTTGTTCGGTCCATGTACACAAGCACTCGTTCGGTCCTTAGAACATGTGCTCGTTCGATCCTCACAAACATGTGCTCGTTCGATCCTCTCATTTAGACACTCGTTCGGTCTAGTCAAATAGTCACTCGTTCGGTCCTTTCAAGGAATTACGCGTTCGATCCTCATATGATTCACTCGTTCGGTCCACACTAAAACTTCACTAGATCGGTCCTCAATAGACTTCACTCGTTCGATCCACAAAGGACTTCACTCGTTCGGTCCAGTCTAAAAGACACTCGTTCGATCCTTTCTAACATACACTCATTCGATCCTTTCTATCATACACTAGTTCAATCCTTTCTAACATACACTCGTTCGATCTTTTCTAACATACACTCGTTCGATCCTTTGTTAGATTACTCGTTCGGTCCATAAGTCACTCGTTCGATTCTTACACATAGACACTCGTTCGATTCACAACACATTATTCGTTCGGTCCATATGATTTATACTCGATCGATGGCTTAAATTTGTGCAAGATCGATATTTAACTCTAAACTAGCATTTTCATTGAGCCATAACAATCTCATACACAAACATATCGTATTGTTACATTAGTTCGCATTTTTACACTAATTTTTCGAACACAAAACATTCAATAACTCATTTAAATCACAACAAATGATCAAGTTAGGTTAACCTATACATTTATTAAACCTAAAACTACAAAAGCCCTCAATCAATTACACGTTTTCACCACTTTTTGATTTGACGAACCCTAATTTTATAATTAGGGCTGTTATGATCAAGAATGACGAAAACACACAATTCCTTTAGGGATTCGAGTTGATTAGGAGATGAAGATCGAGATTTAAAGTTATACCTTAGATTTGAGACGGAGTGATTCAGTTAGATTGAAGTGGTTCGAGTGTAATGTGTTCGTGTGTGTGTTTGAGTGTGTTTTTGAGTGTGTAAACAGTGAATAGGAACGGGTGATGATTTGGGGGGTGTTATTGTTATAACCGATTTCTAACTTTGACACTTTTGGCCCCTCATCTTATACTACTTATTAATCTTGCCAATTATGTTTTATAAGGTATATTCAAGATAAACAAATAGCACACTTGGTCCCTAATGTTTTAAACTCTCATACCTATAGACATAATATAGCAAAATTTTGTTTTTATAAAAAATTTCTGAAAAATGAAAAAATCTTTTTGGTTTTTAAGTATATATACATATTATACAGGATATTTGAATAGGTACCACCACTATTCATCAACTTCATCTGCCAAACGCCTCTATTGTTTCAAGTCTCGGGTTAAAACTTTTTGCATTCCCAGCTTGTTGATAAGAAATTCAATTCTTTCTTTTGCAAGGGCTTTAGTGAAGATATCCACCAGCTAATACTTCGTATTGACAAAATAAAGTTCGATCACCCCATTCTCAATATGCTCCTTGATAAAGTGAAATTGGATGTCTATATGCTTCGACCTAGAATGTTGAACATTGTTGCAGCATAAGGCAATAGTGCTTTTGTTATCATAGTACATTGGAATTTTATTGAATCCAAAGCCATAGTCGGTAAGCTGTGATCTCATCCATAGGATTTGAGCACAACAGCCAAACATAGCAATATATTCAGCTTTCATACTGAATATCGCAGCGCTTTTTAGCCTTTTTGATGACTAGCTAACAAGTCTATATCCCAAGAACTGCATACTACCAGATGTGCTATGGCGTGTATCTTGACAACCAGCATGATCCGCATCTATAAATGTCGTTAGAGCAATTGAAGAATCCTTCGGATACTATAGTCCCTGATTGACGGTTCCTCTTAGATACCGAAAGATCCTTTTGACTGCATGTAAGTGCTTTTCAGTAGGCCGAGCCTGATACCAGGCACACATGCATATAGAAAATTGTAGGTCAGGTCTACTGGCTATGAGATAAAGGAGGGTGCCAATCATACCACGATAGTGTGACGGATCAATGGCTTTCCCTTCTTTATCCTCATCCAGTTTGGATTTCTCCACCATGGGAGTATCCACTAGGTCACAAGTGTTAAAACCATATTTCTTTAAAGTTTCAAGGGCATATTTTGACTGTTTAATAAAGATGCCTCCAGGGCTTTGAGAAATCTATAGTCCTAAGAAAAATGAGATTTTGCCCATCATCGACATCTTCACAAAGTTTAGGTGTAGATGCAGCAAAGATAATATCATCGACATATATTTGTACCAGAAGTAATTCCTTGCCTTGCCTACGGATGAACAGAGTAGGATCCACTGAGCCTTTGGACAAGTCTTGGGATATCAGGAATGAAGACATCATGTTATACCATGCGCGTGGAGCTTGTTTAAACCCATTAAGAGCTTTCTTGAGCTTAGACACGTGATAGGGGTTATCTGGATCCACAAACCCGTCCGGTTGGCTAACATAAACATCTTCCCGCAGAATACCATTCATAAATGCAGTCTTCACATCCATTTGGTAGACGACCATGTTCATGTGAGCGACAAACGCGAGAAAAATCGTTATATCCTCTAATTTTGCAACCGGAGCAAAAGACTCATCAAAATCAATTCCCTCTTCTTGACGGTAACCACGAGCCACTAACCAAGCTTTGTTCTTTAGAATACCTCCCAGTTCGTCTAACTTCACTTTGTAGATCCACTTCAAAGTTATAACCATAACTTTATCTGGTCGGGGTACGAGCTCCCATACTCCAAGGCATTCGAACTCATTGAGCTCTTCTTGCATTGTTTCGATCCAGCAGGATTGAGTCAAAACATCTTTATACGTCTTAGGTTCAACAGCAGTGAGGAAAGCATCGTTGTAACAGAAAAGAGCTTGCTCATGTAATTGAAGCCTTGTGGAAACTGGTCTATCGAGTTCACTGATTATATTTTCAAGTAGGTCATCCTTAGTCCATTTTCTATTGTGTTTAGAAATTTGGTGATCGGGATTCATAATTATATAAATAATATCTGATGATGAAGATTGATCAAAATGAACTTCTAGAATTGGGATACCAAAGTACGGATCATTACCCATATGTGCAACTTCAATATCATGATTGTCTTCTTCAACATCGTTAGGAATGACGGGAGGCTGAGTTTCGGGTGTTTTTTGAGAATGACTTGGTGATGGTGCATCTTGGTCAACATTTGTTGAAGAAGGTGAACCGGTTGATACATCAGGAACTGGAGCAACTACTTCAGTAGCTGGGTAATCAACATTGGCACGAGTCCTGAACTGATTATTGCAGGAGTCATATCATGAAGTGCGGGTCCTGAACTGCTGTGTTCAGAAGCCATCACAGTCAGCTCATCAAAATCTACATGAATTATTTCATTGATTTGTCTAGTACGTCGGTTGTAAATTCTAAATGCTTTCTTTATGGGTGCATAGCCAATAAAGATACCAATATCATCTTTTGGTTGTAACATTCCCAAGTTCTCACTATCATTTATCGGATAGTAGAGTGCTCCAAATACATGGAAAAATGATAAGTCAGGAGGTTTGTCATGTAAAATCTCACATGGTGTCTTGCCATAACGAAGACATATGATGGAATGATTTTGGGTGTAACATGAGGTAGCAACTGCTTCTGCCTATAAAAATAATGAAGCTTTTTCATAAATCAATATTGTGCGGGCAGCTTCAATTAGCGTACGATTTCGTCTTTCAACAACACCATTTTGCTGTGGAGAGCGAGCAACAGATGTTTCATGAGATATGGCAACCTTCTCATAATATTCACGCAAATTTTGATTAACAAATTCAGTTCCATTATCTATTCTGATGCGTCAGACAGGTACGTTAAGCCGCACTTAGATCATTTTGAGAAACTTGATTATAAAATCTGGAGCTTCATCTTTTGACCTGAAGAATTTAACCCATATAAATCGAGAGTAATCATCGACAATAACGAGGATGTACTTCTTTCCATTAACACTTGCGACATGCATTGGTCCACAAAGATCCATGTGCAACAGATAGAGTTTTTCTTGATTGGTGTCTTCAGATTTAGGTTTGTGGAGTTTCTTCTTGCTTTTACCCATTGCACAAGTAGAATATAGATGGTCATTTTCAAATTTAAGCTTAGGAAGACCTCGAACAAGACCATGTCTGGCTAAATGGTTGATTGCACCAAAGTTCAGAT
>BQNB010170971.1:0-13619 GCA_026074375.1 Tanacetum coccineum | reverse complement strand
AATTTTGGCAATAGCAGTGCTTCAGTACCATCTTAAGCTCTTCCCAATGACTCTTTAAAACCTAATTAACTTCTTGAAATTCATCACTTATGGTTAAAATGCATCTGCACATTGAACACTTCATAAAAATTATACAACACATCATATTGCCTCCCCTTAACTAATGCAGCTTATGGATTAATCATCCCAATTGTAACAACTAAGAACTAAAACCTGCTAACATCAAATGCCTTGGTTAGAAGATCAACTACATTGTCATCATTGTATATTTTTAGAACCTGGATAAGTTTCTTCTCATAAGCATCCCTTATGAAGTGGTGCCTAATTGCAATATGCTTTGTTTTGGAGTGAAATACTAGATTCTTTACAATGCATATAGTACTTTCATTATCAATGTAGATCTTTGTGTTCATGAAATTGAACCTATAGTCTAACATTTGATTTTGACTCCACAAAACTTGCCCACAGCAATTTGCAGCAGCAACATATTCTGCCTCTGTAGTAGAAGTAGTCACAATTGTTTGCTTTTTGTATTGCCAAGAAATAAGTCTCCTGCCAAGAAATTGACAACCTCCTGTTGTGGATTTCCTATCAAGATTTTCCCCAGCATAGTCACTATCTGAGTAGGCTTCAGGTCATTTAAGGACCCCCTAGATACCAAAGGGCCTAGTATTGGTTTGCCTTTTTAGATACCAAAGATTCTCCTTTACAACATCTTAAGCATGGTTAGGACTTGTGAGTGACCTGAATACCTAGAACAAGCACAGACTGCAAACATTAATATCACCTAGAAGCATCAAGTACATTAAAAGAAGCCAATCATGGATCCTATAACGTTGTACATCCCACATCACAGCTATCCTCATCCTTGACTAAAAGCTTCTGGTCCTCTAATGATGTGCTAGCAGATCCATTACACTAGCAAAATCAAACTTCTTAGGATTTTCTGGCAACAAACTTATCCTGACTTATAAAAATACAATATTCTATCTGGTGAACTTGTAACCAAGAAAAAGGTGAGTTCTCCCATAGAAGCTCATCTGAAATCTACTCTTCATTAATACCTCAAAATTTATCACACCAAATTTCTTTGTAGAGCCAAAAATAAATATCATCCACATAAACTTGCATCTAACCTGATATAGATTTTTGTCCTTCTTATGAAAAGAGTCTTATCAATATTCCTCTTCTGTATCCAACTTACAACAAGAAGTAGATAAAGTAGCATACCAGCTCTGGGGGCCTTGGGTAGAACCATAGGCGAGCTTTCCACGTACGTTGTAGACCTTCTAGGCTTACTTGGGATCTATAAAACCGGAGAGGTATGAGACACATAGACCACCTCATCAATTATTCGCCATACAGGACAGACACTTTTCACATCCAGTTGAAAACTATGAATCCCAGTGTAAGAGGTAAAGGCTAAAAAGATCCTCATGGCTTAATCCTGGCCATAGTAGCAAAAACCTCATCAAATCAAGTCACTTCCTCTGCCTATGTCCCAGCAACTAACCTTGACCTTATCTTTTCGAAACTCAAAACACCTCTCTTAATCCCTTCTTAATTATGTAAACCCATTTATTGATATTCAATAGCTTCTTCCCATAAAGGCAAATCTAACAAGAATCCAAACTTTCCCTGAATCTTGAATTGCAGCAGTTCTTCTGCATTGCGCATCAACCCAACTTTCCATCTCAGTGCTTAAGAGTTCTCTTGGTTATCAATTTATACAAGAAACAAGCAAATAAATAAAAGTAGGCTGCGAGGTCCTTTATGATTATTTCGCCTTTGCTTTTGAATATAACTTACAAAAGCATGGTCTCCAGAACTTTATTAAGTCACTTTAGCTTCTTGATTGAACTGCAGATTGTGGATCTCCAAGAATTAAAAGTTGAAGGAGAATAAGAGTTAATCCTTGATTGTTAGGGAAAAGGACTGACATTCACAACAGGTTCACTACAATTTGTTGAATCAGACACTGCATCCCTCATCAGCATAAAGAATAAGTAAAAATACCTCAGTATGATTGTCATAAATTCCTCAAGTGTAGGTATTTTCTCTGAAATCCATCTTGGTCATTATTTGTTTAGATCATGAAGGATAGTCCCCACCATAAGGACGGCAGTACAACGGTGTGCAGCAAGTATTAACTATGTTAGTTACTGGTTAGCTTTAGCACCTCCTGCTATAAAGAAGCAAATCCCTCAATTTCGTGGACAAATCCTCAGTATCTTAGACAAACTCCTTTCTGAGAGCTTCAGCTGCATCATTAGCATCCTTTTCTTGTCTTTTAAGCTCATCTAAAAAGGCTTGATCCTCCTTATCTACTAGCTTCTCATCAGTATTCTTGTTAGGTTTTTCACCTTCATTCTTTGCTTCTGAGCTCTTGACTGTTGAAGTATAAGAAGACCATATTGGCAGTACAAAGTAGTCCTCAGCAGTTTTAGCTTCTATTTCGGAATCTCTTGCATCAATATTATCTTATGTACCTGCACTATGATTAGCTTCTTTTGGACCTGCATGTTTGTTAGCTTGATTCTCTGATCTCACAGGTTGATAATTCATTGAATCAGTTAAATAATCAAGATCAAACAGTCAGTTTGGTCCTTTCCCTGTAACATTTGGTTTATTTTCTAAAAATATTATATGCAGGTTTTCTTCAACTCTCTTGGTTTCTAAATTGTATACCCTAAAAGCCTTGCTTTGTAGAGAATACCCTACTAAAAATCCTTCATCTGATTTCCCATCAAACTTGCCCAGGTGGTCAATGGTATTCAAGATGGTCACATGGCACCCAAAAGGTCTTATATAGCTTATGATTGGTATTTTACCAGTTATAAGTTCATAAGGTGTCTTATTTTGAGGCTTGGTCACTAATACCCTATTAAGGACATAACAAGCAGTACTAACTGCTTCAGCCCAAAAAGTGTTAGGTAAAAATGAATCTGCTAGCATAGTTCTAGCAGCCTCAATAAGGGTCTTGTTCTTTCTTTCAGCAACTCCATTTTGTTGTGGAGTTTTGGCATTACTGTATTCCCTCTTGATCCCTTTTGACCCACAGAATTCAATAAAATCCATGTTCTTAAATTATGTACCATTATCACATCTAATAGATTTAACTTTTTGATTTAATTGGTTCTCAATTTGTATTTATAAATGTCCTTAGGATTCCACTAGTTTCACCTTAGTTCTTAAGGAAGAAACCCACTAAACCTGCTAAAATATCAGTAAATAACCAGGGCAATAAGTCTTATATGGATTAAAGCTCCTTACAAATTTAGGTCCAATAAGTCCATATGCAAAAGCTGTAAGGGCTGACTAATAGAGCTTACTATTTTAGCCTTACAGGAGGCCTTGTGTTGCTTCCCCTTATGACAAGCAACACAAGTGTGGTCATTTTGAAAAATCTTTGAAGGTAAACCTCTTACAAGGGTTTCCTTCACAAGTTTGTTTAAGTTTTTAAAGTTAACATGACCTAACCTCCTATGCCATTTGTTCAGATTTTTAATCAATTGTCGGCCCTTTGCAATTAAACAGGCTAAACCTCCAGTGAAGGAACAGTGTTTTTAGATTGAAACTGTACTATTGTTTTGTCTGGGTGTTTCTATGTAAGACTTGATTTTCAACAGGTTTTAGCTTTAAATTCAGGAGACAAAAACAGACATTCAGAGTCAGTGTAAAGAACCTTGTTCTTCTTGTCACACATTGTGACACATAAAAGAGATTGAATGTTGTAATTCTTTCACAAAGCTACTCATCCTCAAAATCTAACTTCCTGATTTTTTTTTTACCTTTACAGTTATGAACTTTAACTTCCTCCAAAGCCACAGGGACACCATTAAAGTCTTGATAGAAGGTAGGCGTGTTTCGTCCAATCATGTGCTTGGACATCACTATCAAACTCAATCCCTTTGTTTGTAAAGCTCTATGTGGTAATCCTGACATTTAAATAAGGAGATTAGATTCTCTTAGGACCAAGCCTGTTTGGGCTTGAGTCTGCCTAGTGGATCTTTGAAACTAGCATAATTTCTAGGACTTGATCCACCATTGTATTTGGAGACTTTGTGCCAGTGATGTCTTTTTGGTCTCCAATTACAACCTGCTGAGGGCTTAACAGCAGTTTCCCTTTGTCCCTTAACAGCACTAACTGCATTTACCTCAGCAGTATTAACCTTTTGTTTTGAAAAAATTGTTTTAAGTGTTGTTGTTCTATTAAATGACTTTCCAAAAGTGTGAAAACAGATTTAGGAAAGCCAGATTTTTGATCTAGTGATTATTCACAATAGGATTAACGTATTAACATTTCCTAGCAGGGGCCCCAATATGGTAGCATGTTTTGTTAATAGTATGCCTAGCGGTATTAACTGTGTTAGTATCGTTAGTTCTAGAAGTATTAACTAGAATCTTTCCAGTCCTAGTTAATACTGATTTTGGAACAAATTGGTTTTGATGATTCATTCTGAAGAATACTAGTAATCTAATGAATCAACCAAGAACAAGATGTGAGGATTGTGGGTTGGATTGTTAGAGAAACTTGGATGGAATGGAGGAATGTATTATGAATGTATGAAAACAAATGGAACAACCAAAAATGAACAACCAACCCTCTCCAAGACAAGGAGAGGGTGTATAAATACTACCATGGCCGGCCCATGGGCTGGAGTTGGGCCACCCATGGACCTTGGGCCGGACTAGATACTAAATCTTAATCTTATACTTAACTACGAGCTAAGACTTTTTACAACTTTGGAAGTGACCGCATTTTCGTGTTTTCCAAACAATATACCCCTAAGGGAGGTCACTCCAATTACAAACTTTAATTCTAGCATTACTATGCTTTATTCCTAGTCTTTTGCTCGTACATCTTTGACTTTCTCTTGTGAATCTTGTTGTTGTGATCATAGACTTATTGGATTGAGCTTGTTCCTTGTACTTGTATTTGTCATAGTTGATCTTGAGTTTCTTTGGTTCATCAACCAAGGATAATCGCCATACCAATTGTAACTTTGCAATTCTTGTGGACTTGCGCTTTGGACCAACATGCTCATACCATTCTTGAAAAGCTTTAACGTTGCATCTTTCTTGAAATTCTTTACTTTAACACTTTGACACTTCTAGAAAGATGAGTGGTATCAGAGTAGCGGAAGTCTTGAAACATGTACTTGAGCTTTCATGATGACTTTATGTTTGTCGATCGGTTATGAGCATGTGGTTATGGATCTTGTGAGCCAGCTGGAATCAGGAACCTCCATCACCATTTTACATAGCCTGCATAAAACAGTTAGCAATAAATCATGGGGACGAATATGGCTTTGTCATTCGCCCAGGTTTGGTTGGAGAAACCATCGGATCCGTGAGGATCGACCTGTGATCAGATAGATTCAATTTAAGAAGAATCTTCTTGACAGGGTTTCCAGCTGAAATATTGAATCTTTCTAACACATAAGTATTAGTTTCATCGTACTCAGCATGTTCTCGTTATCGGAACGTCTCAAAGCAGACAGCACGATAAGAGTGAACCAGTGAGTTACTATCTCACCGATTGATATAAAAAATTGATTTGAAAATCAATCAGTGTATCACTTACAAAATTGTTTTTGTGACACACCGAGAGTGTTTGTCATTTCAAAATTCGCTAACAACCGTTGATCCATTTCCTGGAACAAGTTTGATTCTTATAGAATCGCACCATCGTTTCTTTCCAGTTGTCACAAGTTTGATTCATAAAGAATCGCACAAGTTATCCTTAACATGAGAGCTTGTTTGATGTTGACTCAAGCAGGATTTCCATCTTCATTGTGAATGAATTCACTCTGATGTTCTGGCAAAATCACAAGGATAATGCGAAGGACTCTTAAATGTATTTGTAATCACATTGTGTGGACTTAGCAAGAAGGGTTTGCAAGTGTCCTAATGAGATTTTAGGATGATTCTCTTTTGGCACTAGGATCAATGTTGCACTTTTTTTTTGTGGACGGAGGCTGGAGCTGAGTGCCACCTTTTCAATATCAACAAACTCGGAGTGAGAAAGTCAATAGAAATGAGTGTATCTCCGTGAGTTTTGAAACAAAGTCTTTCTGACTTTGAGTAGCTGGGAGGGGTTGTGCATAGCGTCACTGGGTCCATGACTATCTTCAATGTCAGACAACTATGGAGTCGTTTTATAACTGCATATGTAATGGACCGGTTTCTGCTAAGTGTATGGACGGGGCTTTTTATTTGCACCCTTTAATCTTTACTTTTCTTTTCATTCTTCAACCCCTTCCAATGCTTTCGAGAACTTCATGACACGCACCTTGTTGGGTTTTGTTCCAGTGTTAGCTCATCTAGAACAGCTTTATTCCTTTTCTCACCTTTTCTCCTTTTTAATCATACCTAAGGATTCTACCCTAATAGTAGGATATCCCTGGGTAGATCTCCGGTTCTGGCTGGACATGGGATCTGGAAAACCTAGCCCTACCGCCTTATACTCAAGAATTTAAGACTGGTAGCTTTAGGGTATTTCATCACGATCCTTCCAAAAACATTGAAAAATTTCATTCAAAGTGTTTCGATATTTAAATATCAAAACATTCTACACTATGAGGTTTTCATTCATCACTAAAAGCTCCCCCTTAACATGTGCATCGTTAAGTAGTACAGGCTAGGATGGAGTGCATTGAGTATTTTTATGTGATCACTTTGTCAATATTTATTAAGTGGGTTAATAACATTTCTCCCCTTATCAAAATGTTAATCGTGTTATTTTGGATATCATTGATTAAACGTTCGGGGGACAAAATGAGGATATGTTGAAAAGGGAGTGGAACTTGATATTGCTCCCCTCAATTTTTTGAGGGTTTATAAGATGATGCCGAGTACAATTATTTGAAAATTTTGAATTTACTGAGAAATTCTTGAAAAATTTGTACTCGTAGGCACATCGTTTAAGTCCACAATAAGGTCTTACACTATAATGTACTATATTCACAACAATAAGTGTATTTACGAGATTGACTTTGAAGATCGAGAACAACATATGATAAATCATATGGTCCTTTGTAGAAGCCGTAGATCACCCCCGTATGGTCGTCCACCGACAAATCTCTCCAAACTCCTCATTATCCTCCTTGTCTTTAGCCTCTTGTCAATCGCCTGGATCATAGCTCTTGCGTTTACTTTATCGCGTTGGCTCCAAAACGTCTGTGGCAAGTACTCCATTCTTATTCCCTTTGATGCGATCATTTAGAGCTGTCCGAAGACGTCTATAGAGTGCCATCGCTGAAACTTGTGTAGTTCGTCAATTCGCATCAATCTGGTTCTTCTAGTCTTTATTCTGTTAGATGAATCCTCTTGTTTTTTTAGATCGGAGTATGGAGTTATAAGCATCTGTGGGACTTCTTAGATTTGCATTGTACGTATCGGGCTTGGCTGAGGTTAAGTTTCTTCTGATAACTTTCAACACCCAGTGAAGAGATCTTCCACGCGTCGCTGGATGACAACACTTCGTTTGTAAACATTCGTAAGGAGACATTAAATGCTATACGTTCTTCAACGATGTGATTTGTCATTTTCCCTTGTACATGAGAAGCAGCATATCTTCAATGTTTGATCTGAGTCTGTGTGAAAGTGCCTTCTTTGAACTTGTATGAGGCATCATCTTCCCTTCGTACAGTAATCCAGTCAAGATGCTTTTAATATGCAATACGGACAATTTCAACCTTTGAGACTAGCAATGATCCGTCTTTTGAATAGCGTCCCGAGCTGATTCTTTTAAAGCTGCAAATGCATAGGAACTAGTCGTGCTTCTTGCCCAATGCGAGACTCCCAGAGGGCGAATTTTGTGTATTTGACGATCGTTTGACTCCACATTGAGTTAGGCACTAAGTCTTCTATCCATTTGATATGTCCGTAATCTGCAGCCTGAGTCTTCGTTACCGAAGTAGAGTACTTTCGGCTTGACACACCACCACTTAAATATTCCAGGTCGTTATTGATGAAGTGATTAAATGGTATGACACGATGACCTTCGAGAATTTTGGAATTAACGGTAGTGGTGGGTGCAGGATCATGCGGATATTGGCGACCTTCTGGTTGATCCAAGTCTAATTTCTCGGTTGTGGCCTTTGAAAACTCCTCACAAAAATATTCCATTCATAGTTAAACTCTTGCAAGTGCCTCTTTCAGCAGCTCAAATGTTGGACCAGCTAGCAGTTCAGGTGTTAGAGTTTGAACATTTAGCCGGTTTAGCACAAAAGCGGAGAAGTCAAATGTAGAATCGGTTAGTTCATCAAACGACTCTCGAGGGTCTTGTTGTGCCAGGTTGCTTAACCAAGGTTGGACTGTTTCTTGAACGGCAGGAACAGTCTTATTCCATGCATGATCAGGAGAAGGTAGTCTGGTTGGTTGTTGGAACCAATCAGGAACATGTTGGACCTCTTCTTCTTCTTGTTCATCTTGGATACCTGTTTCGAACTCCTGGTCTGCTGATCTTTCAAAGACATCTGTAGATTGCATAGCTTCCCCTACCGGAGCAGATTGGCTAGCAGATATCGTGTGAGTCTTAGATCCTGTACCGGTAGTCGTTCCTGCTGTCTTGGTTGTCGTTGCACTTGGAGCACTGGTAGAAGCGGGTTCCTTTCCTGACCGTCTTCTTTTGGACCCCCGGTCTGTTCCAGCGGAGGGTTCTTCATCATCATCTGCCCCATCTCTAGGTCTCTTAATTGTGACTGTATCGCCATATGTATCTAACAAGATCTTGTCAGCTGCATACGCCTCAACTAAGTCCGTATAGAGCTGTCTCTGAATGTCTGACCTGTTGATAGAATTGTTAGTTTCCATCTTGTCAATTAGGATCTTTTTCAGCTCTAATTCTGAGAGATTTGCAGCTACAGCATGAGATGAGTTGGCTTCCTTTGATGATCGCACCAGAACTTCAGACTCGAGTCGATCGTTTACGAACTTCTCAACTTTAGGAATAATTTTGGAGACTTCCTTTTTGACATGTTCCTTGATGATTTTCTTCATTCCGTCATCAATTGTCTCAAGGAATTGTTGATTTGCAGTAGAAGACTCTTCTCGAATTCTGTCATACTTCAGTTGAACTGCAACGTCCACTGCTTCCTGCATTTTATGCGCTAGATACTGGTCTACGGTGCTAGGAATAGAGGAGAGCGCTTCAGCATATTGATTGGTTTGCTTGAGTTCGGAGAAGTTGTCTTCTAGTGCTTTCAGTCTATGATCAAATCCAAACAACGAGGCAAAGTTGGGAAGATTTTGTAGGAGGGAGCTTGTAGTAGTTGCCGGTGTCATAATTGGTTGTTGTTGTGGTTGAATGATGATAGGATGTGGTGTTGGAGGGCGATTGATATTAGTATCAATGAAAGAAGTGGCTTCTGTATTTTGTCGAAAAATATCATCAACACCAGTATCTTGGTTTGGATTCAGCATGTTGGAGACGAATCCAGAAGATACAGACGAACTCTGTTGTTGACCATCAGGATTAACCGGAGTTAGGGTCACATGAGTGTCTTCAACATCTGTCATTACTTTATCTCTTCCATCAAGATCGGTATTGGTATCTTTGACTGCCTCATTTCCTTGATCCTTTTCATCTGTAGCATCTTTATCCGACTTCGCGCTTGCAACATTCGCTCCTTCAACGTCATTGTCACTATCTTCCTCATCTGATGATGAAATACTAGAATCATCTTCATCAGTATCCTCTTCATGTATTATTTCATCATCATGAGTCGTGAGCTTTGGATGTACAAAATCATCACCATCATCATCTAATTCAGTCTGCTCTTCATCATCATCTTCTTAAACTTTCTCACCATCGTCATGGTCATCATCATCTTCATCATCCTGAGTCGTCTCATCAACGTCATTTTTACCTGCATCTTCTTCATCTTTAGCTTGCTCATCATCATCTTGATCATCATCACTTGATTTCTAAGAGATATCATCCTCTGAGTCATAATCAGGTGCATCGGGAACCCCTGGTGCAACACCAGTTCCTTCATCTGCACCAGAACCACTGGCATGAGAGATGTGAGATTCTTGACGGCTTCTTTTTGTGATTATTTTGATTTGCTCAGCCTCTGTCAAGTCAGCCTCAGAGATAGGTCTCAGTTATGCAGTCTTCTGTTTTCCTTTTCCAGATTTATTTTCCTTGGGGGCAGTGGGAGCTTCAGTTAGGGATTGCATCTGTTTTAGCTTTCTTCTTTGCTTCCTTTTGTCTTAGGAGAATTGTTCTGAAGCAATAAGCATAATACTCTTTGTATGATTCAGAGTTGCGGATGTCCTCGTTGGTTAATGCCACTGGCAAGATAGCCCCGTACAACTGAGTGGCTTCATTCCTTGAGATAACATTGATTGTAGTGAACATTGGGTCATCTCTGGCATAGTGCCAATTATCTTGTTTCTTCTAGGATTGAAGGATTCTTTTTCCATCCACATAGTTGGACGGACTTACTTAGTGAACCGAGGATAGTAATTCGCACTGCCCTTCTCGTACTTTGGTTTCTTAATTCTTGAATATTGAAGTCTACCACAGAAGATTATGCATATATCAACGTTCTTCTTGTTGTAACATACCCACAAGATCTAGTTGTGAGAGACGGAGACTGTCATATGATGGAGTCCCGCTGAGACATTTGTTGATTACAGCAGCAAATGATCTCCAAGGTTGATGCAGTTTATTGACATTAACGTCAGTGAGCTTCCTTATATCTCCAGAATGTCCAAGACTAGCTAGAAAGATGAGGATCTCCTTCTCCAGAGGTGGGTCTACAAACTTCTTATTACCGACTTTAGGGCAAATTTGAAGAATGTCCCTGAATTGCTCAAGACCGATGATGTGCTTCTTGTTATTCATCTTGAATCGGACAGATCGATTATGAACATAAGCAGAAGCCCAGAATTCCTGCATGTAGATCTCTGGAGCATCTGCAGTGACTTGGAAAGCCTTGTAGAAAGGAGTGATTTTTAGCACATCGTAGACCACTTGAAGGGTTGCTTCCTTTGATGTGATATCCGAACTTAAGCGAAGATTGCATTTTCCAATCTTAAGTCGGTCAGCAGGAGCCACCAATGCATCATCTAAAGCAATCTGATCCGCTATTGAGAGTGCCATGAGTCTGTTTAAGAAAGAGTGAGTGCAGTTTATAAGAAAAACACAATCATTTATTCATGAGAACCTTTATGACTTTTAGCACTTATGAAGATCAATCTACTTAGATAGACGAATAGCGTGTGAGACAAAGACACCTATCCTAACGATTAAGTCGAATAAAGTTAACCGTGGTTTTGTCAAGCTTTTACCGTCTATTTTAACCTAAGAGAAAAATTTGATCTAAAGTGTGTTATGACAGAAATTGGTCAAGTGTTGACAACTCTACTCGTTCGGTCCTCAAAAGAACACCTTGATCGGTTTTTACAAAATTACGCTCGTTCGGTCCTTATTATAAGTACTCGTTCGGTCCTTATAAGCAAACACTCGTTCGGACCCTTTTAAACATCACTCGTTCGATCAATACATATAAACACTCGTTCGATCCTCACATGTAGACTCTCGTTCGATCCTCACATGTAGACACTCGTTCGATCCTCACATGTAGACACTCGTTCGATCCTCACATGTAGACACTCGTTCGATCCTCACATGTAGACACTCGTTCGATCCTCACTCGTTCGATCTAGTCAAATGATCGCTCGTTCGATCCTTTCTAAGCAACATTCGTTCGATCCTTTTTGTAAGTCATTCGTTCGATCCTTTCTAAGCAACGCTCGTTCGATCCCTTTTAAATAATCACTCGTTCGATCCTTTCAAGGATTCACTCGTTCGATCCTTGCTCAGAGTTACTCGTTCGATCCATAACACATTAATTCACTCGTTCGATCCTCGACACATTATTCATTCGATTCATATGATTTATGCTCGATCGATTTCTTAACTTTGTGCAATATCGATTTTTTAACTCTAAACTAGCAATTTCATTTAGCCATAACACACTCATACACAAACATATCATCTTGTTACATTAGTTCGCACTTTTACACTAAATTTTTCGAACACAAAACTTTCAAGAACACATTTAAACACAACAAATGATCAAGCTAAGATAACCTATACATTTATTAAGCCTAGTACTACAAAAGCCCTCAATCAATTACACGTTTTCACCACCTTTTGATTTGACGAACCCTAATTTTATAATTAGGGCTGTTGTGATCAAAAATGACGAAAACACACAATTCTTTTAGGGATTCGAGTTGTTTAGGAGATGAAAAGTTATACCTTAGATTTGAAATGGAATGATTCAGCTAGATGGAAGTGGTTCAAGTGTTATGTGTTCGTGTGTGTGTTTGAGTGTGTGTTTGAATGTGTAAGTGAGTGAGTGAACAGTGAAATGGGACGGGGTGAGGATTGGTGTTAAAAAACGATTTTCATCTTAGACATATTTGGCCCCTCATGTTTTACACAACTTATTAATTTTGCACATTAAGTTTTATAAGGTATATTCAAGTTAAACAACTAGCACACATAGTCCTAAATGCATTATTTCTCATACCTATAGACATACTTTTAGCAAAACTACTCCCTAAAGGCATTAACAGGAAACACATAAGGCACAAATAATTGTTGAAATTATTTTTCCCTTTTTAAAGCTCATTTGGTCATGACAAAGAAATTTGACATTTTCTCCCCCTCAAACAATGACCCGTTTTCTATTGAAAGAGCTGTAGTCATTGTTTGAGAAGTCAAATGTATTTTGAAAATTATTTTCAGATGATGGAATGATTTTGTATGTGACAACACAACAAACACCAAGTTAAATAAGATTTCTCTTATTTAATCACATAGATGCACTGAAACGTACACTTATGGATATAGGAAGCACGGGTTGTGATGCAAAGTAATCACAAGCCTTTGCATGGTCATAAAGTAGACCATGCCCGAGAATAAATTCCCGTTAATAGGCCAAGTTTTCTATTTGAAATACTTGCCTTTAAGATGATGACCGGGTTGCTATCTGAAATAATAGCAAGCCATTTGGCATGTTTTGAAAACATTTGAAACTTCTGCTCGAACTTCATTTACAGACTTGTATCATTGTTAAATGACATTTCTAAGACCGTAAATGTTATCGATTGCAGAAGACATGCCATTGAAAAACTTCTTTTTGAATTTTTCTCATTTTTTTTTTTTCTTTAGTTTTATGAATTTTATATTTTTGTATTTTGTTTTTATAAAAGTTTTTTAAAAATGAAAAATATTTTGGGTTTTTATGTTTTTTGAGAATATATACATATGATACAGGATATTTGAATAGGTACCACCACAATTTATCAACTTGATCTGCTAGTTGTTTCAGAGTACCTGGCGTAAAACTTCGCATTCCCAGCTTGTTGATAAGAAATTCAATTCTTTCTCGGCCAAGAGCTTTAGTAAAGATGTCCGCCAATTGATATTCCGTGTTGACAAAGTACAGTTTGATCACACCGTTCTCAACATGCTCCTTGATGAAATGAAACCGGATGTCTATATGCTTGGATCTGGAGTGTTGAACATTATTGCAGCATAAGGCAATAGCGCTTTTGTTATCACAGTACATTGGAATTTTATTGAATCCAAA
>BQNB010170970.1:0-13619 GCA_026074375.1 Tanacetum coccineum | reverse complement strand
AAAAGGTAAGAAAATTATGGGGAAATGTCCAGTATTTATAGGACAAACTAGGGGAGCGTCTACCTAGGGCCGGTCCCCTTAAATAGGTGGGCGGTCCCCTTAATTTTAAGGGGGTTGGCCGTGTATTTAAGGGGGCCACCCTAGACTGGGGCTTCCCCAGTTTGTCTTTTGTGTAGGGGGAATTTTCTGGAACTTTTCTAGCCGTTTTAAGTCCGAAAATTTGAACTTTCAAATATTTATTTTGAATAAAACATTTCTTTTATTTATAGAAAATGTTTTGTAATGTTTTAAAAATGTTTACAACATTTTATAAAAGTGTGAGGTTGAATAATAATTTCTTTTGATCATAAAATGCATTAAGCATTTATTTATTCATACTTTTAAGTAATGTATATGTTGAAATAAGAATTTACTACTAATTACTTGTTTACGTTTAATTTTACGTTGAACGTTTTTATATTTTGTGATTATCAATACGTAAAGATGTGTAAAAAATATTAGTAATGTTTTTAGGCATTATATTTTATCAACAATCTTCCTCTTTTTGATGATTATAAAATTTAAACTCATAAAATGTAAAATTATTTTTAAATAAGTATTTAGTGAGTTTCATGTCATTTCTTCCCCCTTTTTGTAGAATCAAAAAGGTATCGTCAAGAATTGCTAGTAAAATCGACGGAACAAATGCTCCCCCTTGATGTGTGCTCCCCCACGTTCGAGGGCACCAAGGAATCGAACTATGGTTTCTTGGCTACAAAAACGAGTTAGAACAATACAAATATTTCTAACATGTAGCAAGAAGGAAAAATATGGCATACTAGTAATGCAACCAACAATAATCATCTATTGAAGTAAAATAGTGTGTGAACCACACTCAAGCATACATAAGGAAAATAAAGTTTTGAAAAGTGACAAATGTAGGACAAGGATTACTTCGACTTTAAAAATAAAAACCTAAGAAGTGATCAATATGTTCCTTATTTTGTTTTTGACTTAATCTAGGATGTCGAAGAATATATATTAGTTATATATTTCAACATCAAGACAATAACCCAAACACTCCCTTATCAATACAAAATTTGTCTAAGCTTGTCGAAAATTATGTATTAAGTGTATATTTTGTTTGACAAGTATAGGTTTATTATTCTTGACTTGACAGGAGTTAAATAGTGTTTGTTTTGACTCAATACTATGTTTTTGAAATGTCAAGCCAAACGTCCCTTTATTTTATACCTTTTATAAAATATATCAATTATATATCTTGATGACTTATACAAGTTTGTTAAGTGTTTATACAAGTGACAAAACTATAGTGATGGTTATTTTGACTATAAAAATTGATCCTAAGAAACGAACCAAACACCCCTTTATTTTTATAACACATTATTCGAAAAGTATACACTTAGGAATGTGTGTTTCGATGGGCAATGTATTGTTGTTTTAACATGTTTTTGGCATGAATCAATAGTGTATAACCTTTGTTTCAAAAAATGAAAAATATGTATATATATTTATAAAATTTTTAAGCAAAAAAAGATTTTGTGATTCAATTCTAATGAATGTCTTGAATTCTTATGACTACGAGAATCATCGTAGTTATGGATTTCCTAGTTCTAATATAAAAATCAAAAGGCAAAAAATATAATTATACCCAATTTTTATTAAGAACAAAATTGATGAATTTGGAAAAAGTAAGTATAGGAAATCTTACAATCGGTGTTGTTAATGATCGGAGTTAGGTGATTTCCCCTTTGCAAAATTGGATGAATTTTAAGTTTGGGAAATGGATTTTATGGTTTTTGAGTGTATGTGTTCGTCACACAGTAGCAGGGAGAAGAGGGAGAGGATAAATGAGTGTTTAGTAATTGGTTTTGTAGAGAAAAGGGCCTGTTTGGCTTTTCAGATGGGCGATCCCCTTAATTAATTAAGGGGGCCACCCATTTTACACGGCCGGTCCCCTTAATTTTAAGGGGGCCGCCATCTAATTTTTTTTTTGTTTGACATACACTTCCTCATCAATTGTGCCATATAAAAAGGCACTCTTCACATCCATTTGATAAACTATGAATCTTATATAAGAAGCAAAGGCCAAAAAGATCCTGATGGCTTCAATCCTAGCCACAGGAGCAAAAACCTCATCATAGTCTATCCCTTCCTCTTGTCTATATCTCTGGGCAACCAACCTTACCTTATTTCTAACTACAACACCTCTTTCATCCTTCTTATTCCTGTAAACCCATTTTGTCCTAATTGCCCTCTTTCTAAAAGGCAAATCAATCAGAATCCAAACTTTCTAAATCTTAAATTGCAGCAGCTTTTCCTGCATGACATTAACCCAACTTTCATCTTCAAGAGCTTGAGATATCTTATTGGGTTCAATCAGAGAAAGGAAGCAAGCAAACAAACAGTGCTGGAAATCCTTGTGATTATTTCTTCTCCGCTTTTGAATATAGCTAACAAAAGCATGAGCTCCAGAACTTTTGTGTACTTTGCTCCTTGTCTGTATTGCTGAGGTTGGATCTCCAAGAATTTGAGTGGTAGGATGAATGGAGTGTATCCTTAATGTGGGAATAGGACTAACATTTACAGTGGTTTCTAAATTAGTAAAGTCAGCCACTGCACCCTCATCATCATAAAATGCATTAGTAAAAATCCCATCACTTGGATTGTCATAAATATCCTCAAGAGCAGGTATTTGAGAATTGTATTGGTCATTATTGTTTAGATCAGGTCCACCAGCACTAAAAACATTTGAAGGACTGGCAGTACTAATTGGTGTGCTAATACTATTAACTGTGTTAGTACTGGTAGCTCTAGCAGCTCCTGCTTAAAGAAGAAAATCCTCAGTACTTTGAGCAGACTCCTTGCTAAAAGATTCAGCTGCATCATTAGCCTCCTTTTCTTATCTTTTAAGCCTTTCAAGCTCCTTAAAAAAGGCTTGATCCTCCTGATGTTTTGGCTCCTCATTAGTTTTTGGACCGGTATCCCCATTAGGCTTTTCATCTCCATTCTTTGCTTCTGAGCTCTTGACTGTTGAAGTATAAGAAGACCATAATGGCAGTACAAAGTATTCTTGAGCAGGTTCAGCTTCCATTTCAGAGTTTCCTGCATCAATATTATCTTGTGTACCTGCACTATGATTAGCTTCTTTTGGACCTGCAGTTTTGTTAGCTTTATTTTCTGCAGTAACAGGCTGATAGTTCATTGAATCAGTTAAATAATCAAGATCAAACAGCCAATTAGGTCCTTTCCCTGCAACATTAGGTTTATTTTCTAAAAAGTTTATATGCAGGTTTTCTTCAACCCTCTTGGTTTCTAAGTTGTATACCCTAAAAGCCTTGCTATTTAGAGAATACCCAACTAAAAACCCTTCATCAGACTTTTCTTCAAACTTGCCCAGGTGGTCAATGGTATTCAAGATGGTCACATGGCACCCAAAAGGTCTTATATAGCTTATGATTGGTATTTTACCAGTTATAAGTTCATAAGGTGTCTTGTTTTGAGGCTTGGTCACTAATACCCTATTAAGGACATAACAAGCAGTACTAACTGCTTCAGCCCAAAAAGTGTTAGGTAAAAATGAATCTGCTAGCATTGTTCTAGCAGCCTCAATTAGGGTCTTGTTCTTCCTCTCAGCAACTCCATTTTGTTGTAGAGTTCTGGCATTACTGAGAACACCCAACTAAACCTGCTAAAATCATCAGTGATAACAAGGCAATAAGTCTTATGGTTTATGCTCCTTATAGATGTGGGTCCAAATAAGTCCATATGTAAAAGCTGTAAGGGCTGACTAATAGAGCTCACTAATTTGGCCTTACAGGAGGCTTTGTGTTGCTTTCCTTTCTGACAAGCAACACAGGTGTGGCCATTTTGAAAAATCTTTGAAGGTAAACCTCTTACAAAGTTTCCCTTTGCAAGTTTGTTTAAGTTTTTAAAGTTAACATGACCCAACCTTGTATGCCATTTGTTAGATTCATCAACCGTGGCCTTTACAATCAAACAAGCTAAACCTCCAGTAGGAACAATGTTCTCTAGGTTGAAATTGTACATATTGTTTTGTCTGGGGACTCTAAGTAATACTTGATTTTCATCAGGCAACTTAAAGTCAGGGGACAATACAAGACATTCAGTGTCTGTAAAGAGAACCTTGTTCTTTTTGTCACACATCTGTGACACAGAAAAGAGATTAAAATGTTGTAGTTCTTTCACAAAGCACACATCCTCAAAATCTAACTTTCTAGTTTTTATTTTTCCTTTACTAGATATATAACATTTACTACCTCTAAAAGCAACAGGGCCACCATTATAGTCTTGATATTCAACAAGGTAGGCTTTGTTTCCAGTCATGTGCCTGGAACATCCACTATCAACAACCCCTTTGTTCTTTTAAAGCTTTTTGTGGATCATCCTTCATATCAAATAAAAGAAATTAGTTTCTCTTAGGGACCCAAGCCATTGCTGACTTGGGTCTGCCTAGTGGATCTTTAAAATTAACATATTTACTAAAGTTTGATCCACTATTGTATTTGGAGACTTTGTTCTAGTAATGTCTTTTGGGTCTCCAATTACAACCTGCTGAGGCCTTAACAGTGGTTTCCTTATTTCCCACAACAACACTAACTATTTTATCCCCAGTAGTATTTACTTTAAGATTTGTAAAATTTGCTTTTGGTGCTGTTGTTCTATTAAATGGTCTTCTAATAGGTGAATGACACTTATAAAAATTATTTCTTGGTCTGATTTCATTCACAATGGGTCTGGCAGTATTAACTTTCCTAGCAGTACTAGTTGTTGCTGCTTGACCAGAAAGATTTTATCTAGCAGTATTAACTGGAAATATGCCAGTTTTAGTTAGTACTGCTTTTGGAACAAACTTGTTTTGGTGATTCAATCTTTGCACATTGTTCCACACTGGTCTATTCTCCCCTTGACTAGTAGCCTTACCTTTTTGTTTGTTCAATTCAACCTGTTTAGCCATTCTTTTCTCATGGAAATCACAATCTCTAATAAGATGGCTAAAGCTGCCACATACAAAGCATGCCTTTTTAGTGAAACCATATCCCAAACCCATCTTTTTAGACATTAATCCATTCCAGTCTCTCTTTTCTGCTTTGGGAATTGAACTATATGTGTTTTGTTCTTTAACTGTTTCCCTAGGAGTTTTTACATGCTTAACAGTATTAACAAAAGCAAAACTAGGTTTTTCCTGTTCTTTTGAAGGTTCAATCACATATTCATCATCACTGTCTGACTCATACTCCTCAATGATAAGAGCTTCAGACCAAACTTTTGATTTACTAACTGCTGTGGGTTTATTTACAGATGGTTTAGACACAGAGTTAGGTGTTTCTACACTAGAATTTGATTCACAAGAGGTAGTATCACTGGTTTTAGCATCAGATTAACTAGTTTTAGACTGTTTTGGACCATATGTAAACTTTAACTCATCTATTCCAAAATCAGACTTAGAAGGCATGTAGATTCCAGTCATTGGAGGGGGAACTACATGTATTCCTTTAACTTTTGCAAATCTATCATTCACAAGACTATCTTCTGCATCACTAGACCGACTGTCAAACACACTTTCAAGAACTTCTTTTTCATAACTTAAGACACCTTCATGTATTTGATTTCCATACCCAAGCCCAGATTTGTCCCTAGTACTCATCTGACTATTTAGCAGTTTACTAAGGCCTTTAGAAGAACTTTGAAAATTTTCTAGTTTGGTTTTTAATTCTTCCTTTTCTTTTACAGCTTCTGCTAATAGTTTCTTATGATATGTGAGCACATTAGTTTTATCATCTAAATCAATTTTCATAAACCTAATTTTTTCTTCATAAATAAGTTGATTTTGTTGATGACAGACCAATTGAGCTTCTACCTTTTTTAAAGCTTGAGTATAGGCTTGAATTTCTATACTAGCTACACCAAGTTGTTCCCTTTGTTCATCATATAATTTCTTAAGCTTAGCATAAGATTCCTCACATTCTTTTGAACAAGATGTTACCTCAGTGTTCGAGCCTGAGTTGTTGTGAGCCATCAAAGCAAAGTTCTCTTGCTCATCTTCTGCATGACCAGTCCAATCAACACCATCCCCATCAAGAGTTACTAAAGCTTTAGGTTCCTTCTGTTTCCAGGTCTCCTCCCATTGTCTTTCGCTTTATATCCAATGTTCCCTGCATCTCTCCTTCTGCTTTCTTGATTTCCTTTTGATTTGCACTCTCTAGCAAAGTACCCTGTGTTATGGTAATTGAAGCACTCAACCTTAGTCTTGTCAAAGCCAACTGGTTCTTTGGTATCAAACTACAGCCTTCTGCCTATCTTCTTGTAAAACTTCTTTAATCTCCTGGAAATCGTGGCCACTTGCCATTTCAAATCCATCTCTTCTAAATCAAACTCATCAACCTGTTGAAGATCTTCATGATCCAATTGTGGACCACTTGATTGAGTATCAAAGAAGGAGTACTTGAGTTCATCAGTGTATGATGAAGAGCATTCATTTTGTGAGTTATAGCCAGAAGAAGTAGAAACACCATAAGCAGTACTAACATTATTAGTACTGTTAGTGCTTTCAGAAGAAACAAATGCCACATTCTGTGTGCTGGAAGATGATGCAGTAGAGCCTTTAATATTAGACTCAAAGACTCAAAGATTGTTATAGAGATCATCGAAACTAAGAGTATCTACTCCTGGCTTGGTCCTTATTATCAAGGATACTTTGGACCAGGAAGCAGGTAATGACCTAAGAAATTTCCGATTGGCATCTTCAGTGGAGACACCTGCACCATGAATCTCAAGTTGACTCAAAAGACTCTGAAACTTGTCATAACCTTTGTGCAATCCTTCTGAGTTGGATACAAAAAAGCTTTTAAATTGTTGCTTAAGAATGTATTTTTGCATCTTCTTAGATTCATCATTTCCACCAAATCTAGATTTGATAGCTTCCCACATATCTTTAGCATCAGTCATTTTGTGAAATTTTGCTAAATGGTCTTCTGGTATAGACATGAGCAAGGTAGTCCTTGCTTTTCTTTCTCTTTCTCTAGCCAAAATCTCTTCAGCAGTTTTAGGAGGCAAAACCCTAATTTGTCCATTTGTATCTGTTGAGACTTGTACTAAACCATTTCCCTTTTGTATGACTTCCCATATAGGATAATCTGTATACCCCAAGTAATATTCCATTTTCAATGCCCATATGTCATACTCACCTTTCTTCAGAATAGGGAGTTTAATAGTTGACAGAGTGTGAGGGGCTTGTTGTGTAGGTGTAACTGGTGGTGGTGGTGGTGGTGGATTATCATCATGAAATTCATCTTCTCCTTCCATTGAATAGATCTGAAAGGTAAAGGTTTATAACAGATCTGTTTTGATTCTTCTTACTTAGAGTTTCTCAACAAGCTCTGATACCATTTGTTGATCCCAGTCTGAATAGATCTTTCTAGCCTGTTAAGGGTGGTAGCTAATCTAGATAAATCCAAACTAACTACAAGATAAACAATGACTATGAACAATATAATTTATGCGGAAACTAACTTATACTGCTAAGAAGAACAATGAATAAAACATAACTCTGATTCCTATTAATCTGCTAGGTTACAGATTACTAACTATGAATATTTGAGAAAACTTATATGTGTAACTAGTGTCGTAGGGTTCCTTTTATACACAAAGGAAACCCTAATGGGCTTACAAAACGCGTTAAGTAATCATGCATATCTATTCCTAATATATCTCATACATATCACTTAAGCAGTACTATCTATATATGCTAGCAATACTAACTTACTACTAACAGTACTAACTCTACTACCAGTATTAACATATATACTAGCAGTACTAACTATTTATAACTAACAGTACTAACTACTTAGTCTATTTTCTTGAATCTTTAGCATTCTTCACCAGCACTACTAAGTAGAACTAGCAGTAGTAACTTGTATAAGTAGCAGCACTAAGTTGTAGAAACTTCTGAAACCCAACACTAGGGAAGGTAATGATGAGCGTGTTGATGAATTAAATGGTCAAGGAAATGATAAGGGTTTCGAAGCTAATGGGAGTGTAGAGGGAGTCAATAGGAATGTAGAGGGAGCTAATAGGGGTACACCTGACTTCTCAACGATCATTGCCCAGCAATTGTAGAACCTCTTACCCGCCATGTTGGCTCAGGTTAGTAACCGAGGGAATGTTGGAAATCAAAATGGTAATGTGGTTAATGAGAACGTTGGGAATGTGATAGTGAATGGCAACCGGGTAGGTTGTTCATATAAGGAGTTTTTAGCTTGTAACCCTAAGGAATATGATGGTAAGGGAGGTGCTGTAGTTCTTACTCGTTAGATTGAGAAAATGGAGTTTGTGCATGATATGAGTGGTTGTAGTATTGACCAAAAAGTGAAATACACTGCTGGTTCATTTGTGGGTAAGGATTTAACGTGGTGGAACTCTCAGATTTCACGCTAAACCGAGAAGTTGTTGTTAGTATGTCATGGAATGACTTTAAGTTTATGATGATACAAGAGTTTTGTCCTAGTCATGAGATGCAAAAGTTAGAATCTGAGTTGTGGAATCACGCCATGGTCGGGGCTGGCCATGCTGCGTATACTGATAGGTTTCATGAGTTGGCTAGGTTAGTTCCACATTTGGTAACTCCTGAGAGTAGGATGATTGAAAGGTATGTGTATGGCCTTGCTCCACAAATCCGTGGGATGGTGGCAGCAACGGAGCCAAAGACTATACAGAAGGCGGTGCAGATTTCTGGTGCACTGACCGATGAGGCTGTTAGGAATGGATCAATTAAGAAGGTTGAGAAAAGAGGAAATATGGGGGAACCTTGCAAGGATATGAGTGGAATGTATGATAATAAGAGGACTAGGGCTTGGAATGTTTTTGCTACCACTGTAAACCCTGTAGGAAGAGAGAATACGGGTACTTGGCCCAAGTGTACCACCTGCAACTCCTACCATGCACCCGGAGGGCCTTGTCGCACATGCTTCAACTGTAACCGCCCGGGTCATTTGGCAAAGGATTGTAGAGGCGTGCCAAGGAATGTGAATCATGTCAATGCTAGAAACCCAACTGTTAGAGCATGTTATGAGTGTGGTAGTACCGACCATGTCAGGTCAGCTTGCCCTAGATAGAATAGAGCACAAGGACCGGGATAAAATCGTCCAAATCAAGTTGCTGCTAATAACGGGGGTCAGGGTCATGGAAACCAAGGGAACCAGGCTAGGGGTAGGGCATTCATGTTGGGAGCAGAGGAAGCTCGCCAGGATCCAAACATTATGACGGGTACGTTTACTTTGAATGATCACTTTGCCACTACCTTATTTGACTTTGGTGCCGACTATAGTTTTGTTTCTACTACTTTTATACCTCTGTTAGGCTTAGATCCTAGCGACTTAGGTTTCAGATATGAGATTGAGATAGATAGCGGGTAGCTAGTAGAGATTGATAAGGTTATTAATGGTTGTAAACTAGAAATCAAGCGTCATGTCTTTGACATAGATTTGATACCTTTTGGGCATGCAAGTTTTGATATGATGATAGGTATGGACTGGTTGTCTAATTATAAGGCTGAAATAATTTTCCATGAGAAGGTAGCGAGGATACCACTACCAGATGGCAAGGTGCTTAGAGTAGTAGGAGAGAAACCGGAAGAGAAAGCGAGATTTTTGATGAGTGCTAAGGCTAGTGATAAGAAACAAGAAGAGATTGTTGTGGTTAGATATTTTCCTGAGGTATTATTGGATGATCTATCTGGATTACCGCCTATTCTGGAAATTGAGTTTCGGATTAAGTTAATCCCTGGAGTAACGCTGGTAGAAAAGTCTCCCTATCATTTGGCACCTTCTGAAATGGAGGAGTTTTTTGGACAACTCAAGGAACTCCAAGACAAAGGTTTCATTCGACCAAGTTCGTCACCTTAGGGAGCGCCGGTATTGCTTGTTAAGAAAAAGGATGGTTCTTTTAGGATGTGTATTAATTATAAAGAGTTGAACAAGTTGACTATTAAGAATCGTTATCCGCTTCCTAGAATTGATGATCTATTTGATCAACTGCAAGGGTCGTAGTTTTTCTCGAAGATAAATCATAGGTTTGGATACCATCAGCTGAGAGTGCATGAGGATGACATTCCAAAGACTGTGTTTAGAACTCGTTATGGACATTTTGAGTTCACTATAATGCCCTTTGGTCTGACTAACTCACTAGTAATATTTATGGATTTGATGAATAGAGTTTGTAGGCCGTATCTTGATAAGTTTATGATAGTGTTTATAGACTATATCTTAATCTACTCTAAGACTCAAGAGGAGCATGTAGAGCACTTAAGGTTAGTCTTGGAACTGCTCGAAAAGGAGAAACTGTATGCTAAGTTTTCTAAGTGTGAATTCTGGCTAAGAGAAGTGCAGTTCTTAGGCATGTGATAAATAGTAACAGGATTCATGTGGACCCTAGTAAGATTGAAGTTGTTAAGAATTGAAAAGCCCTTAGAACTCCGACTGAGGTTTGTTCGTTCTTAGGATTGGATGGGTATTACCGTAGGTTCATTGAGAACTTCTCTAAGATAGCTAAGTCTCTTACTATCTTGACCCAGAAGAGTAAAATTTCGATTGGGGTGAGGAACAAGAATTGGCATTTCAGACCTTGAAGGATAAGTTATGTAATGCGCCTATTCTAGCTCTCCCTGATGGACCGGAAGACTTTGTGGTATATTGTGATGTGTCCAAGATAAGACTAGGCTGTGTGTTAATGCAAAGAGGTAAAGTGATAGCCTATGCGTCTAAACAGTTGAAAATTCATGAGAAGAATTTTACTACCCATGATTTAGAGCTGGGTGCGGTTGTGTTTGCACTTAAGATCTGGAGACATTATCTGTATGGGACAAAGAGTGTCATCTATACGGATCATAAGAGGCTTCAACATATCTTTAGTCAGAAAGAGCTGAATATGCGACAGCGTCACTGGATAGAGTTGTTTAGTGATTATGACTATGAAATTCACTACCATCCTGATAAGGCGAATGTGGTGGCTGATGCCCTAAGTAGGAAGGAAAAAGTAAAGCCTAAGAGAGTTAGAGCTATGAATATGATCCTTTAGTTGAGTATCAAGGATAGGATACTAGCGGCACAGAAGGAGGCTGTAGATGAGTTTGCAGGATTGCAAAAAGGTTTGGATGAGATGATAGAATAAAGAAGTAACGGAACATTGTAATACCTGGATCGAATATAGGTACCTTTGAAAGGTGAGGTGAGAACCTTGATAATGGATGAAGCTCATAAGTCGAAGTACTTTGTACACCCAAGAGCTGATAAGATGTACTATGATTTGAGAGATAGGTATTGGTGGCCTGGAATGAAAAAGGATATAGCTGAGTATATTAGTAAATGTTTAACTTGTTTGAAGGTTAAGGCTAAGCATCAAAGGCCATCTGGCTTGCTCCAGCAACCTGAGATTACCGTATGGAAATGGGAAGGGATAGCTATGGATTTTGTGACTAAGTTGCCTACGACTAGTGGTGGGCATGATGCAATCTGGGTAATTATGGACCGATTGACTAAGTCTGCTCATTTGCTACCTATGCGTGAGGATTATAAGATGGAAAGGTTGGCTAGATTATATTTGAATAAGATAGTTGCTAGACATGGTGTGCCAATCTCGATTATATTGGACCGTGATAGTCTTTTCACATCAAGGTTTTGGTAGTCAATGCAAGAGGCATAAGGGACTCGTTTAGATATGAGTATGGCTTATCACCGTCAGACCGATGGTCAGAGTGAGCGTACTATTCAGACTTTGGAAGACATGCTTAGAGCGTGCGCCCTGGACTTCGGAGGAAGTTAGGATGTTCATCTTCCGTTGGTTGAGTTTTCATATAACAATAGTTATCATTCTAGTGTGAGATGTGCTCCGTTTGAAGCATTGTATGGTAGAAAGTGTCATTCACCAATTATGTGGGCTAAGGTTGGAGATGGTCAGTTGATAGGACCTGAGTTAGTGCAAGAGACTACTGAGAAGGTTACGCAGATTAAGGATAGACTTAAGGTTGCGCGTGATCGTCAGAAAGTTATGCTGATAAGAGGAGGAAGCCTCTAGAGTTTAGTATAGGTGACAATGTCTTGCTTAAAGTATCGCCTTGGAAAGGTGTGGTACGCTTTAGGAAGAAAGGGAAGTTAGCACCTAGGTTTGTTGGACCGTTTGAGATTGTTAAGAAAGTAGGCCGTGTGGCCTATCGATTAGATTTGCCCGAGGAATTGAATGGTGTTCATGACACGTTTCATGCGTCGAACCTTAAGAAGTGTTTGGCTGATCCAACATTGAAAGTTCCTTTGGATGAGATTTGAGTTGATGCTAAGTTGAATTTTGTGGAAGAGCTTGTGGAAATTTTCGAAAGAGAGTTTAAAAAGTTGAAGCGTAGTAGGATTGCCATCGTCAAGGTTCGGTGGAATTCGAAACGTGGTCCTGAATTCACGTGAGAACGTGAAGATCAGATAAAATTGAAGTACCCGCATTTGTTTAGTAATGTTAGTAGTTGAATTTCGGAGACGAAATTCTTTTAAGGGGGGTAGAATGTAACCTTTGCCCTTATTGTGTTATGAATATTTTATTAGTAGTCCTTTGACTATTTGACTTTTGTCAGTTTATTTAGATTTTGTACCGTGTTGACGGTGATAATTTTATGAGATATGTGATGAATTGTGGGTTATTGTGTTTAATAATCCCTTTTGGAAGGTATTATTGTGATATGTATATTCCGGGTGGTTTGACCCGTGAATTTTGAGAAATGCCGAAAAACGACACGTCCGTTAATGTCCAAATTGAGTTTTTGAAGGGTGTAAAGTGAAAATATGTCGTGTGAATACTCTAAGTTAATGGAAAAGTATTTTTAAAGTGAATAAAAATGCTAATTAACTTTGGAGTAAATTTTACGGTTAAGTTTTATGAGCTTTTAAACGATTTCGACACGAAAGGAAAGACCCGACACCCATAGGATGCCATGGCCAATCAAGTTAATCAAAGGGACAAGGAGGCTTTTTTTAGCAAGTTGTCGCAAGGTGTGTACACATATATTCCATTTACTATAAACTTTTGATCATATTCATTTCATTTACAAAAAATAAAACACACACAAGTGTGTGTGCTTATGGTTCGTCCGCCACCTAACCACCACAAAACCACCATAGTTTTCTAACTTTGATCAAGAACGTGTTACTCCGGGTTGATAAGAGTGTTTGGATATTCATTTAAACAACGTTTGGGTTGTTCGGTTCGTGTCGAAATCTAGAAATTTGAAGATTTTCTTGTAAGTTTTAAAATTTAAATTTTGTTTGTCCTTTTGGGTTTATTTTGATGCATAGATGTTAGTTGTACAAGTTGATCGTTGTGAAAATTGATTTTTGGAAGCGAAACAAAAGAAAAAGGAGTGTTTGGTTCGTGTGAAATAAAAAGGAAAAAGAGGGTTTTTGTAGTTTTGATGTTTTAGTCGTGATGGTTAAATAATATATGATGTTAGAATGCTTATTTTTGATAGTAGCTTGTATAGCTTTTCGGGCTTATTTTTAAGCTATTCATTGGCTTATTTTGGGCTTATATGCCACAAACCACTTCCCAAAATCACTAGAAAA
>BQNB010170969.1:0-13619 GCA_026074375.1 Tanacetum coccineum | reverse complement strand
ACCGAAGGCTAATATTGTTGCATTATAATAATAATAATAATAATAATAATAATAATAATAATAATAATAATAATAATAAGTTGACATTGGGCTTAGTGGGGAACGTGACAAATCCTTACGTCCAGCTGATGTGTTGCTTTACTCGTGGGATGGTGGACGTGATGTATGTGTGGATTTGACAGGTTCATCACCACTCACGCAAACCGGGATGGTTGATTTCGTGTCGGGTCGTGATGTGCTTGTGGCTGCACAGCGTAAACGCGCCAAGTATGAGACTAAGTGTGCAGATATTGGATACGGTTTTCTTCCCTTTTCATTCTCTTCTTTTGGAGAACTTGAGAAGGATGCGGTGACTTTGCTGAAGCGGATCCGAAAGTTCTCTGTGGCTCAAGATATTGGGGCACGTGTTGCTATTCATATTTTTAGTAGGATCTGCTTTGCTATTACTAAAGGAGTGGGGGCCCAAATAGTGTCTCGGCTCCCCTCTAATTTGTTGTAACTCTTATTTTTCTAATGAAGTGATGTTTATAATAAATAATAATAATAATAATAATAATAATAATAATAATAATAATTTTATTATTTGCACGTGTGCGGAGATCATAAAGATGTAAGTATAGAAGATTTATTATAATTTTACTTAAAAATCTTAGACATTACAAAATCATTGATTTATAAATTGTCACAATATTTAATTTCAAAACAAAGTTATTGAAATACTATTACCCGTTATATCATCTACTCAAATCTCATGCGTGTAGAGATTCTAAAACTAATAATAACAAAACTACCTATCATTTATTATAAACTTTACATTTACCTTTAAAAATATACTTGCGATTAGAGTTGCAAATCCTAACCCTTTTTTTTTAAAAACCGGTATAAAAAACCGTAACCGGTTTTTTAAAAAACCGGTTTTTTAAAAAACCGGTTTTTTTTAACCGGTTCGGTTAAATATAACCGAACCGGTTAGACCGGTTTTCGGGTTTTTTACGATACCGGTTTTTTACCGGTTTTAAAACCGGGTTTAACCGGGTTTTTAAAAAAACCGGTTAAACCCGGTTTTTTTTTTTTTTTTATAACCGTTAATAGTTTTAAAAAAAACCCGGTTTTAACCGGTTAAAAAAACCGGTCAACATGGAAGTCAAACTAGCCGTTACATTTTTTTTTTAAAACCGGTTTTAACCGGTTTTTTTCGGTTTTTTTTAAAAAAAATCCCAACGGCTACTAGCCGTTTATACCCGTTTTTTTTGTTTTTTTTTGTGTTTTTTGATGATTTTAGGGCATGGCTTAGTACTATAAATACATGTAATGGGTTGGGGTTGAAAACACATCAAAAACACTCACTAATCTCTCTTTTTCTCTCTAATCGTGATATATATACTCTAATTTCTCAAATCCCGCTATAATGGAAAACTCACAATCACAACAAGCTTCCACTAATGCCTCCGTTTCTACTAGCCATGGTCGAAAAATTTACACAAATGAAGATGTGGTGCGAATTAGACCAACTACGAGAAAAGGCGATGTTTGGTCTAATTACGATATGTGTATTATGATCGATGGGGTGGAAAAGGCGCGTTGCAAGAAATGTATGAAATTTTATAACCCCGGGTCCAACTCTACACTCCGGACTCATAAGAGCGGTTGTAATGCGGTTAGCCAAAATGATACGTCACAAGGTACTATTGGTGCGGATGGTCAAGTTTTTATATTTGATAATGATGCGGTTCGACTTGATTTTACGAAGTTTGTCATTCAACAAGCGCTTCCATTCAACCACTTCGACAACGTCAAGCTTACGGAGATCATCAAAAGGAGGCTACAACCGCGGTATCAACATGTAAGTCGTACTACTCTTAGAAGTGATGCTTTTAAATTATGGGAAACGGCTAAAAAAGATATTATTGATGGTTTTCGTGATTATAAATATGGTGTTTCTATAACTACGGATACTTGGACCGCACCACATGGTACGGCAAATTCTTATTTAGCCGTTACGGCTCATTGGTTTAATCCCGAATCTTGGTTATTAATGAAACGGACAATTGCTTTTAAACTATTTGGTTATCCTCATACGGGATCTAATTTAAGAAAAATTTTACATGACACTTTAATTGAATATAATTTAGATGATAAAGTTTTTACGATTTCACTAGATAATGCATCCAATAATACTAGAGCTATGGATTTGTTAAAATTACGTATAAAACCCGTTTTAGATGGTCTTTTTTTTCATTCCCGTTGTGTTGCTCATGTTATAAATTTATCCGTGCAAGCGGCATTAAAAATATGTGATAGTTTAAGGATGAAATTTAGGGGTTTATTAGTAACTATATATAGTTCGAGTAACGAACGACAAATGAACTATAGACGTTTTCGTAAACAATGTGGTGAAGAACCCCTAGGACCTTGCTATGATAATAATACTAGGTGGAATTCTACTTGCATGATGTTTGAAAATATATTACGACAACGTGAGACTTTAAACGCTTTTAATGAAACACTTGTTAATAGAAATAAGTCCGTTTCGATAAGCGACCAAGATTGGGATTTACTAAATGATTTAACTATTTTTTTACAAGTTTTTAAAGTGGCAACAACTATATTATCGGGTGTTTATTACCCAACTAGCTCATTAGTTTTAAATCAAATTTATGCTATGACGGAAAAATTAGACGAATTAAAAACCTCACCTAGTCAAATGTTTAGAAGAATGGTTAAAGTTATAAAAAAGAAATTTGTAAAATATTTTGCTAATTTACCTTTGGTTTTTACTTGTTCCGCCGCACTTAATCCATGTTTAAATGTTGGAGGCGTAAAACTTTTAATAACAAGAATAATGAACAATTTAGACTTATCCTTTGGGTTAGACGCTGACAACCCCGACCCCAACTATATAAACTCCTAAATTTTTATATTTAACGATAACTTTAAAAAATTATTTGGAATTTATGCAACAAAATATGGTCAAATACAAAACCCAATTGTTGATCAAATGCGGGCCGGATCGTCCCGAATGGCAAGTGACATTAATATAAACTTTTATAATAGTTTATTTGAAGACGCTACAAAGCGTCAACGAACATCGGCCCCAACAAGCGAGTTGGGACAATATATGGCTACAAACTTTTTAATAACTTTAAGGCCCGAAGAGTTTACAAACTTTGACATTTTGGCTTGGTGGAAAGAAAGGGAAATCTAATTTCCAATTTTATCCGCCATGGCTCGTGATTATATGCAAAAGGCTAAGATTCAGTGGGCTATCGAGGGCGATGAAAATTCTAAGTTCTTTCATGGAATCATCAATCGTAAACGTGCGAATTTGGCCATTAAAGGTGTTATGGTGGATGGTGATTGGGTGGACGACCCATGTCGTGTTAAAGAAGAATTCCGTCTTCACTTTGCTAATCGGTTTCGAGCTCCAGTCGACACTAGGTATAAACTTAATTATATTTTTCCTAATAAGTTGCAACCTGATCAGATGGCCACTTTGGAGAGCCCGGTTTCCAGAGACGAAGTGCGTAATGCGGTGTGGGGTTGTGGTGAGAACAAATCGTCGGGCCCTGATGGGTTCTCGTTTGAATTTTTTCGCAAATTCTGGGACAACGTAGGTTCTGATTTTTGGTGATGGCCATGCCGAAGCTCGAAATGTATTAGTATTTATATATTTTTAGTTGTATAATTGTATTGTTTAAATAAAAGTTATGGTTGTATTTTTTAGTATGTTTCCGGTGTATTGTTTAATTAAATGTTTGATAATTAACAAGTTTATTAAATAAATGTTCGAAGTTTTAAATTCCGAAAAATACCGAACCTGGTATAAATCGATTCCGTAAACATTTATATCCGATAAAAACCGATCCGGTAAAAAAACCGATTCCGAAAATTATAACCGTAAAAAAAACCGATTCCAAACCATTTATAACGAAAAAAACCGATTTCGGAAAAACGGAAAAATCCAACCGGTTCTTAGAAAACCGGTTTTTTTAAACCAGTTTTTAAATAAACTGGATAACCGTTTCTAATAACCAGAAAATACGGTTTTAACCGATTTTTTTGCACCACTACACCCTTTATCTATTATAACTAAAAGTTTGAGCCCCGAAATTTATTGGGGCTGTTCTTTAAATGCTTTGTATTACCCACCGGCCATATTCGTAACAAAAACCATGTGGCATACAAGCTCCTAAAGACTCTACTTTAATTGTCGACCTATCAAGCAATCGCAACTATTCATCCGTAGTCTTGATTTTTTTATAAGTTCAACCATTTTAAATCTACTTAATCCAAACGACTGAATTCATCTTTCAATCAATCATCTCATAATTTTTGTTCCAGTTTCAGGTTTGTTTATTTTCTTTTTATTAGATTATTATGATTGTTTTTGTTAAATTTAGGGTTTATGAGATTCTATACATATTTGGTTTTTTGTTAAGATTCACATGATTTGGGTTGTGTATTAGTTTTTTATTTGATTAACTCATATTACTGCTACATTATTGTTATATCTGTTGAATCCAGTTAATATTATTATTGACTTTTTCATTAAGCAGGAACTGCAAAAAGGAAGCTTGGTGATGTTAATTTGGGTTGAAGTAACAAAGCGGCTACAGAGGCCGATTGCAACAACGTCGATTTTTATGATCCGTGGCAACCTTGCAGGTGAGCAACTTAAAATTGCTTTTCCCAGACTGCTTATTTTTAGATGAACATGTTTGATAATTTTATCTCAACTATAGGATGGCTGTTATGCCACACTCGAAACAAGTTGTTGCCCTTTTGATCTCAACTATAGGATGGCTGTTATGCCCTTTTGATCTCAACAAGTTATCATTGGCTATGGCGAACAGGTTTAGGAATGGGTTTGAATCGGGTAGGGAAACCAGGAACAACAACATCGAGGCAGCTTATGTAGCACACCCTACTCCGGGCAAAGATTTTGAGCTTATGAAGTTTTTCTCGGGTACTTTTAGAGATAGTAAGTTGAGTTCACCGTCTCCAGTATTGTAATCAGCTTTTTGGATGCAGAGCCATCATTACCATAACCAGTAGCTACCTCCGATCTAACAAAGGTTCGCCAATGGTTTTCATGGAGAAGGTAAACCCCTGTAACCTAAAACCCTAGCAGCTGTAATAAGATCATAAGTAAGAAAAAAAGAAAAAACATTAAGGTTATATGCAACAATGTCGCCTTCTAGCCTGTGATAAACTAACTCCCCCCCCCCCCCTTCCCCTACTCACCCCATAAACCTCGTCCCCGCCCACCCCCGGCCCCCCCCCCTCCCCCCCTCGCCCCCTCCACCCCTCCTGCCACCCCATCCCCATGCCCCCCCTCCCCGCCCCCTTTACCATTCCCGATGCATACATGTAGTGATTAACTCTGTTGCTTCAAATATTTACGATCCTTTTTTATTTTTTGTTTCAGTAACTTCGAGTGTTTGCCTCCATCAGGTACTACAATTACTTTTGTTATGCTTGGTATGTTAGGTACCGAAAAAGTTAATGTATATAGATTTCACGTGTTTATTCCCTATGTGGTTACTTGAAAGCCAAACATAAGAAGTGATTATAGAATAGGTAAATTTTATCTCCTTTGAATACATGTATCTATGTTTAGCTCAAGTTTATTGGAGTCATGATGAGTTATGCATTGGTGATATATATATATATATATATATATATATATATAAAGAAAATTGAGTAGTAATATCTTTTTGATATAAATGCCTAAGGTTGTAAAGAACGTATGTTGAGCTATACTAAGGTAAAGCTCACGTGGTTTTGTATAAATGAGAATTTTTGTTATAGCCTTTTGAATCTAACACAATGCTATTACTAATATGTCTCAAAATATGGTTTAATTAAATCAGTATAGGATAGTGCGTGGAGTTTTTATAAAAAGAAGGATGTTAATGTGTGATGAACAACAACAGATGTTCTCACATGATTTGTTTCATGTTTTTTATATTTTTCACATAATTTAAGTTGTTTTGCAGGCCGGTGAACGTACAATTGCAATGTCGAAATATTGCTTTGCGCCTCATTATCATAAGGTGATCTCTTTATCACTCGACATTCTTCCGGTTTTAACTATGACATATAATGTATTATGTCGTTTGTTTTCAGCACTCTTGGGATCAGGAACTACGAATAGGAATATAGATGGATGGACTATCCACTTCGGGCCCGAGATGTGAGCCATCGGTGTGACAAATTTGTTTCAACAATGATACGCTGCTACTTTTAAAGTATACCAGGTAATAGACCAGTATGTTTGGCACCACTTAGGTGTAACGTCATATACTTACTATAGCAGTCTTTATGAGTATAAAATTGGTCGGCATCATATCAGCTCAACTGGCTGTGTTTAAATATTTTGTTGCGTGTGTTTTTGCGTCAAGCACTTTAGGCCACTAAAGGTTGCATCACTGAATCACGAAATTGTCATGGTTCTAAAATTTAGTCATGTGATAGGTCCATTTTATATTTTAGAAGGAATTCAACCATATACTTAGATAAGCCAGAAAGAATTTATATCATTTATTCATTGATAAACTTGAACTTTGGTGGGCTTAACTTTTTTGGAGGGGCTCACAGTTTGCTGCAATAGTGGCAAGAATAATATCACATACATTTGAAAATAGCTGAGCGTTTGGTGGCATGCTTCAGAGAGTTCAGATTGTTCCAATTAGAACCCCGTTTGCACATGCTTAGAGCTTCTTTTCTCATGTTACTAACTTACTATCTCAAAGGGACATAACAACTTGAATACGCAGCTGGGAAAAATGTGTAGGAGTGGGGTGTGTCTGTTTTTTGTTACTTTGAGAAACTAATTGCCACCATTAAAAATATTGATTAAGAGTTCTCTGTCAGCCATTTTTTATATATTGAATGAATAAGGCATTTTTGTAAGTGTGATTAACTTATAAAGCTGAATTAAAACTGAATATGTCCATAACTGATCTGGACCCAAGTAGCCTCCTATATGAAAGTTTGATGAGCATCAAACAAGGTTGCTTTTTGGAAGCAAATAAACGTAAATGTGTATGTATTTTGATCGTATTATAGTGGCTTGAGAATAGGCGACAAAAACTTAGTCTTTGATCTTGTTTATTGTATTATGAAGCTCAAAATTTTGGAGGGGCTCACAGTCTGCTGCAATTTAGGTTCTGTTGAATTCCAAATAGGTCAAATCATTTTAAGATTTCTAAAATGGGTAACAAGTCTAGCAGTTTAAAGTAGATCATGGTTATGTAAACATCAAAATTTTCAATATCATACCCAGACCGATGATGCTTTAATTTCAATTTAACCCATATACAAATAGAATAATATTGCCACCTACTGATAAGTAAAAGATCAGGAATAATTTTGAGATTGCACCAGCAAAGAAAAAGAAACAAAGTATATCTTGGGACTTTGACCCATTTTACCCGGTTGGATATTTTAAGAAAAGTAAGTTTTTCTTATAAATCTATCATGTAACTAACACCATAATGTAGGTTGAAGAGATTGTTGTTAAATGGGTCGAAAGGCTCGCAAAGTATATAGTTTTTTTAGAACGGCCACAAAGTATATAGTTAAAATATATTTTTCCTGAACCATTCTGAACATGAACCTTAGTTAATCACGATGCAAGCGATCATTATACGCACACCATGCAATTTTTTTTTGACACAAGCCGTGTGCAACGCACGGGTCTGCATGACTCATCTTGTATAAAACCCACCCCTGTATTCATTTGCATGCATTGATTTCATTTGAAAACTTCATATTCTTTATTGTAGACATTATGTAACAATCATTCAACTCATTAATCCACAACAAATCCTTTCGTGTTATTGTTCTTTTGATTTCCTTCTTTCTTGGAATCCTAACCGAATTGCCGGTTAATTTTCATTTCTTAAGTGATTTCTAGATTGTTCAATCAATTGGTATTCAGAGCACTTTCCTGGCCAGATGCATTCTGATCAAATTCTGTTACAAATCCGTTATCCTATTAATTCCAATTACCTACTCATAATTCATTTACAACCCAATAAACACCATAAATTCTCTTAATTTTTTTCCAATAACACAAATCTTGATTCGCAATGGTTAATACACGTTGATGGGTTAATTCAGTGCTCAATGATGTTTCACTTGAATTTGAATACAAAATATCATAAGTGTTAGATAACGTTAAACATCCCTAGGTCACTAAGTGAACAATCACACAGTGAGTTACCTTCAAGTGTTCAACCTAATCTACAAGAAAGACTCAACCATTCAGTGAAGCGGTTCTTAGTGAATGAAGCCCCTAAGCCAAAGAAGAAGGTAATGGGTTCAGTGAGTTGTGACGATAGACTCACTGAACCTCATATGATCTCCAACAACTAGAAGTCCCTGAAGACAAGTGCTTGGAGAATAGGCGGGATAGTTTAAATGGATAAGTCCAAGCTCTTATCCACCTGAAGTCAAACTCTCCTGAATGGGGTATGAAGATAAGGTCAGTGTCATCACTGACCTTAGAAAGTGTGTTTATCTCATTCCTAGATTAGAATTGTAATAGAGACAAACCTGTACAATATGTACTGGTCGATTAATCTTGTGACACGCACTTATCACCCATGTGGGTATGTCCCTACCTAAGTAGTATAAATAGACATGCCTTGTAAATGAAGTAGGTTAAGTTTGTGCATTCAAAATCGTATCTTTCACAAACATCTACTTCTCCAAATCGACTAAGTCCCTGAGCAAGCTCAGTAGGTTAGCATAGTTGTCAACTTTGCATAATACTTTTAAGTTATGCAAAGTTGTTAGTGAGGAGATCACACACATACACATTGTCATTCAATTCGCATTGTTGTTCCGCAAACAATGGGGTATAGTTCTTAATAAATTTATAAGAATTAAACGTTGAAAAGTTTTGAGTCTTTTACTTACTGTCGTTACATTATTTCAAAACTTTTCATACATACTTTACTTTCATGCCATGGGTTAGTGTATCATAACTTTTGTAGTTATTGGTAACTAACTAAAAGGGAACAACAAGTGGTATCAGAGTAGAAGGTTTATAAAACCTTTTACACTTATATCTGCTTAAAAGTTTTTAAAAACCTAGATCCTAAAATGGCTGCTGAAAGTATTATACCCCAGCTAGTTGACAAAAAGGGCGGTAGTTATTTTACTATTGCTCCTAGACTAGAGCTGGAAAAAATTAACAAATGGAAAAAGCGAATGCTTTGCTATTTGACTGGTATGAAACCCTATTACCTTAAATGTATTAAGGAAGGTCCTTACCAACCAAAAATAGTTGAATGTGAAATTAAGCCAGAGTTCCATTGGACAAATAATGAGAGGAGGGTGGTCAATCAAGATCACCGCCTTAAAAGCATCATTATGTCATGTCTACCAGATGATATAATAGAGTCAGTCATTAGCTGTGAGACAGCTGAAGCTACCTGGACTGACTTGGTTCACAGCTTTAAAGGTCCCTCTGATACCAAGGAAAACAAGATCGTGGATCTGAAACTTGAGTATCAAACTTTCAGAGCTAAACCCTCTGAGAGTCTCTCACAGACTTACACCCGTTACAAGACCCTGTTCAATCAGCTGCCTAATGATGATGTGACACTGTCCAAACACGAAATGAATGTCAGTTTTGTGAATAGTATCCTTAAGAAGTAGCTCAGCTTCTCTCAGAAACTAAGAAACGCCAATCACACTCAGACCCCTTTACCTTGCATATATCTATGGTAGGTTTGTCTATGAGGACAAACTGATCCAAAGAAGGTATTCCGAGAATAAAAAGGCCCTCATAACAACTCCCTCAACCACTCTCATATCAATTTCCTTCTTTTCTAACAATATTGTGTAGGATTCCCAAGAAAAATCTGATGATGAGGCAGATGAGAGAACCAGTGAGGAGTATCTTAAAGATTTAGAATTAGAGTTTCATGAGAGAGCCCTTTTGGAAAATTTAAAACGTTTTATCAAAAGGAAAAACAACTTTTCAAGCCAAAAAGAAAATGAAAACACTACGTGTTACAAATGTGGCAAAAATATCATTTTGCAAGAGATTGCTTTTCCAAAACGACAGAACCTTCTTACAAATCACCAGTGTCAAATGTCTCTTCAGTGTCAAAAGGTTTTCAACCCAAGTTTACACCAAAACTTATTCAGTCTTCCCAACCGGCCCAGAGTAGTCAAAATGAACCAAAAATTCAAAAGGACTACAAGGCTGAGTACAAGAAGATGAAAGCCAAACTTGCACTCCTTGAGGCCAGTCCCTCTACTTCTCAGTCCCCAAAGACTTTTTGATCAAAGAAAAAAGGCCTTGTTACTGAAACTTTTGATTTGGATGAGGAAGAAGTCTTAGATGACGAGGAGATGACACAAGTCAAGGTACTGATGGCTCTAGTTGATGATGAGCTCTCAGTCGAAAAGAATCATTCCCGTAATGGTGAATGGATCGACATCACCATAAGAAAGGTAAATATTCTTCTTTCCATGGATAAGGATGCTGATTGGCAGACTTATCTCAAATATATAAACATTAACTTGAAGTTTGTTAAATAGTAGAGATTAAACCTGTTATCAAAATATAACAAAATAGTTTTTGAACTAAATAAGTTTAGAGATGATCTACTTGTTTTAAAACAAGCCAATCTTGATGCTGTCACTTTTCAGATTCAAAACAATAAACTCACTAAGTTAAATCATGCTCTTTAAGACCAACTGAAAGAAGAGAGAAATGCCAATGAAAAATGGCTAATTAGCTCTAAGAAAATAAGTCAATGTATCAGTGACCAAATTCCAAACCAAAAGAATAAGATTATTGGTGGTGAACTACTCACTGGACCATCATCGAAAAATAAGGTTAAAGAAAACCCTTTCGTACCTGCCTCCCTAGATTATGACCATGAAATGGTCCCAAAATCCAAAGATTGGGTTGAGAGACACAACCCTAACAGTAAACTTCTAAACTTTAACACTGGAAGAATTCTAGTCCCTGAAAGTCAAGCTATAAATAAGTGTCTGAAACTCACTAAGGCACCCACTGACCCTAAATCTTCCAAAGAGTCAGGATCAGAACCTCTAACTCCCTTACCTCCATTGAAAAATCTTTAGGGAGCTTCTCTAAGCTCTGAGGTAATGATATTGACTTACCAAGATCATTCTCCAAGGAAGAGATCTGGTTTAGGAACCATGAAACAAACAAAGCCTGAAACACAATAATCTTCTAGTAAGAGTGTTTCAGGACCTGTCACTATTTGTAGTACTAAACCAGCCACTTCTTTAGTTCCTGCTGAAGTAAAAAACAATGAACAAGAATCAAAAATTGATGAGTTAACAAAACTTGTTCAAATGTAAATGGATGAGAAGATTAATTCCACTCAGAAGATTCAGGAACCCAAACCTGTGATTCCACAATCTGAATCATCTAAGTCTGATACTTCATCCAAGATGAGTCAGGAATCCAAACCAAATGGCAGGAACACTGTTAATAATAATAAATCACTAACTAAGATGATTTGGAGGTCGGGGAGGATGAAACAAATAAGTAGCCATATTATTGATAAGATAAGAGAAAAGGAAAGATGTGTGTGTGATAGAAGAGATAAATACACCACACACACACACACACTGTCACACCCCGCCAAGGCAGAAACACGAGGCGTAACATCATGGATATCATCACAATCAATGGTGTAACAATAGAGAAACATAAAATGCATAAACTAAGTAATAAAGCACAATGTGTCATGACAATACCGGAAACCCAAAAGAAACACATCTTGTATTATGAAAAATGTCTCACCAATCATAGAACAATATTCACGATCATATTAAATCAAATAACATTCAACAAAATCATGCAACAAACATAAACAAACTCAGGAGCGAACTCCAATGGTTGGTGAGAGTCATAGGTTTAAGACACACAAATCAATCTTTTAAAAAAAACAAAACAATTTGCTGCGATTAACATAACATATCATGGCAGAACAATTTAAGCTAGCTATCACATAGGCTATCATACAACTCACAATCAATCACAACGGGACGGAACGTGCCCACGATCCACATAACAAAGCCTGGGGTAATCCATTACCCTCCGATCGGAATCACACAGTATGGAGTATTATTTCAACCCTCCAGTTAGATTTGGAATGAGTAGAGTCACTACCCTCCAACCGGAATCACACAGAAATGGGATCTTATTTCAATCCTCCAATTAGATTTGGAATAGGTAGAAGCACTACCCTCTAACCGGAATCACACAGCAATCACAACAACATTAAGCATATCACCTATAATAACCACATAAACGTTCATGCCTCAAGTAAAACCACATAATCGCAGCGATTAAACACATCCAAAACATCTTTGCATCATTTCCATCCCAATGTAAAACATTAAAAGTGGGACTATGAAACTCACCTGATGCTTAGCTTCCCAAAAGAATCCAACAAAAGCTTCACAAACACTTCACGGATAATCTAAACAATTAAGCACACAATAAGCTACCATCAATTAGGCATTCAACCCAATATGATGTAACCTCAACTATGATGGATATCTAAGCTATCTACCATAATTCTATACTTGATTTAAACATTTTCCAACTCCTACATATGCCATTTACACTTCACTGCTACACTTTATATTTTCTGACCAAAATTCACCATGCTACATATATGTCCTATGAACCTCTCATAGATCTCCCAAAGCCATTACCCTTTTACAAATACCCTTTAGAAATTCAGTAATCCAAAGTGTCCAGAATTCGTCTAGAATCTGACCTCCGAAAAGTATGGCACTAGCTGACCACTTTAGACCTCCTTTCATACTTAGAAAAAATTCAGGGGTCACACACAATATATAAACTAACTTCCACGTGATTTTTAACCTCTAACTAGATGTCTAAGTATTTTTAGAAAAATCAAAACCAAAACTGAAATTCGTCACTGTTTTACACACTGATTTTGTAACGACCTTTTGACCCACTTCCCGACCATAAAAACTCACGAGGCCAACTTTTCTGGAAAGTAGACTCTCTGAGGTTATCTCCAGTATGTTGTAAATTATTTATTTGATAATTTATGATTGAGTTATGCTCGTTACAAAACTGCCTAAAATTCTGCAGTGAATTAGACAACTAATTCGGGCGATCTAGACCCTAACCGACCAACCCAATCATGAAAACAATCAAACGAATGATCAAACATGATCTATTCATCATAAACTTTCAGAAACATAAAAACCCTAATTTATAAACCCTAATCCATCAAGCTTAGATTACAAGAATTAAAATTTAACTAGAATTAATCAAAGGATTAGAAAATACCTTAACCAAGAACCCTAAAATTTTCTCTTCTTTATCGGCCGAAAAATGAGGGGAGGGTTAGAGATTAGTTTTGTATTTATAAGCCTCCTAAGAGATCCTAGATAAATACTAATTATAATTTGTTTCCTATTCAAACTCTTTTTTTTTCTTTCTTTTTTCCTTTTTCTTTAAATCGGCCGATTGGCCTTGTATTTATTTTTTTTATTATTATTAATTACATAATTATTTACAATACCTTAAATTTTTATAAAAACCTAAGCTTATTTGCACATACCTTTTTGCT
>BQNB010170968.1:0-13619 GCA_026074375.1 Tanacetum coccineum | reverse complement strand
ATCAAATGAAGAGACTCTTTTGAAATCACCATGGTCTCTCCACTTTTGAAATTCAAACAGTTTGACTGGTTTGAATGTGAAAGGAGTTTTTAAGCCAGTACTACTCTCGCCCAAGCACGCTTAACTGCGGAGTTCTGATGGGATCTGGTGCATTAGTGCTGGTATGATCGCACGTTACGGGCGGAGATGTGAGACTCATCCTCATCCGTTACACTTAACTATTTTTTGGTGTAATAAAATTTACCAGGGAAACCCTTTACAAAAAAAAAACATGACATACATCACAAATTATGGAGTATCGAAGTAAAATTCAAACTAATTTAATATTTGATGAAGTTGAGTGTAACATTGAGCTAATGAGGATTATGGTATCTTTCTCTCATACGAGTTGATTCAAGATATAAGTTACGTGCTAAAATATATGATTTTGAATGAGTGCCGAGTCATAAGTTAATAGTTATATGTCATACACACAAATATATATAAATAAGCCACACACATAAATGCATACATAAGTAAAAACAAAACTTAAAATAGGAAGGATGAGAAATTATTATAACCACCATTTAAGATACCTCAACTTGAATTAGATGCATCTCTATCTATTTAGATGTATCTCAATTAGTTTCGAAAGTGATTTTGAAGTGAAAACGATGCAAAGTAGTACTAGCAACAAATTTGACCCGCATGAGACAAAAATTACGTAGGATTCACCTAGCCTAACTTGATTAAATGCATCTTATATATGTACATGCATCCAATTTTCAAACCCACGCACTATATTAATTTTGAAAAGTATTCTTTATATTAACATGAGACTCTTATTCATTTTGTATTAACCCACGATTGCTACTAAAACTTTACTAATCAGTTTTACTACTTTAGTTCATGCTCGCTTATACAACATCTACTTTTTCACCACTTTTGTTCTTTTATATAACATCTTTATCTCGCACCCAATACTAATTCGTTTTCTTATCCAAATTCGTAAATTAAAACTATGATTTTTTATTGTCATCTCGGATGATGATGATGATGATGAAGACATGCTAACTCTGATTGTTAAAAACTTCATAATTAAGTTTTGGTAGATGAACAGAAAAGGGTTTAGATTCTAATTGATGAAAGTGAAAGTGATAAAGATTAAAAGTGAAGCATATTGGAACCTATGTTTATAAAAAAACGTATGAAATAATCATACAACAATAAAAACTTGTCGCTATAAAATCTTGTTGCTATGCACAAGTACTCGTCTAGTAAAAGTATGAATCACCCAATGATGTATTTTTATAAGATGATCATAACACATCTTAAGCGATATATAGTGTTACTGAATTTGGATGTCTAATGTATATAGTTTATCGAAAATAGGCGCTATTATAAGGTAAGACATATGAAATGACTTGACACTTGATAGTATAAGTTTAGTTACCAAATTTATAGTAAGCTTAAGAATGCATATGCATAGAACTCAAAAGAAACGTTACATACTACTAAAACGATAAAAGTTGATGTTTAACAACGTCGCAAAAAAGTTTAAATTAGATATAAAAAATTAATCTGTTAAGAATCGTTTAAGCTTACTAGGATATAAAATAACAAAGTATATAGATACGCATCAGAATTTAAATAAAAGAACAATATTATTGAACAAGGTTTTACATTCATACAAGCCCCAATTTTATATGATCTTGTGTCTGACGTCTCTAACAAACACATGGTTTGAGAATATTGCCATAAATACTGATTAATGGCTAAGTGGGTGTTTGCTTTGTTTATTTCTTATACGTTTGTTTATTTCTTATACGTGATTGAAATCGTGAAAAGCACATCCTATAGCATTATAAATAAAACAACTTTATACATGGTTTAAATGAAATTTAAACTCAGTTTGATATTACTATTGCAACAAACATCTCATTTTTGTTTTAAAATAAAAAATATATAAAAAAATATATGAAAATAGATGTTAAATTAAATAGCATAAAATTTTAAAAAATATAGTGAAATTAAATCATAAAAAATTAAATAAATAAAAAGATATATCAATTTAAAAATAAATGTGATTTTTTAATTAAGAAGTAACACATGTCACTATAAGATGTGATATGGTCAAGATTGCATATCTTTATATTTCCATAAAAGTAAGTTTAAAAGTCTGAATTTTTACGACTTTTAAAAAATAAAATGTCCTAAATGTTTTTTACAATATAGTATGGATATTAACCTTAATTTGAGGATTAGAACAATTTTTATAATTGTAAATGAGCTTTCAAGCTCAAGCTTGAGTTAATAAATGAGCTATCAAACTCGATCTTTTATACGAGTATCTTAAGTCTGAAAGTTAATTTTTTTTAACAGTACAAAAAAGTAAAATATTTTAAATGAGCTTCGAGCTCGAGCTCGAACAACAAATATATATTTGAGCTCGAGCTAATTTATAAAGTTTATTCGAGCTCGAACCGAGTAGTTAATAAACGAGCCTAGCTCATTTAAGACAAAACTCAACTCGACTCAAATCGAATCGTTACACCCCCGGTAAAAACTCTATGCATATGAAGGATGTTGACTTTTTGCTTTTTGCCTTCTTAAAACATGGTCGATATAATAAACTAATTCATTAATCAACTCTAAATCACATTATAAAGATTTGTCCACATGGCTTAATTTGTTTTGTTATGGCGATCGACTCATATATGGAAATTCACGTCGAATTACTAATGACCATCATAAAAACTAGGGGTGGCAATTTCTGACCCGACACGAAATCCGACCTGAAACCGACACGAAAATTAATAAGTTCGGGTTGAGTCTAATAGATTTCGGGTCGGGTTTGGGTCGACTTATCTGACCCGTTTATTAAACGGGTTAGGTTCGGATTGAGAATAAATTAAACGGGTCGACCCGTCAACCTGTTTAAGATTTTTTTTTATAAAATTAAAATTTATTTATATTTTATTATATGTGTTAAATGGGTTAAACGAGTCGAACCCGCAAACCCGTTTAACTTGTTTAACCCGTGTAATGTGCTAACTTTTGTATACAAAACGGGTTAAATGGGTCAACCCAAAACCCGTTTAACCTATTCAACTCGTGTAACTTATTTAATCTCTCAACCCAAGTATATATACAGGTTAATGATCAGTCGGGTCTGTGTTAAACAATTTAGGGTTGAGATAGCCTAACCCGTATATTAAATGGTTTCAGTCCAGGTTAGGATTTTTTCTCAGACCGTCAACCATGTTACACCAGGAACCCGTTACACCCCGAACCCGACCTGAATTGCCACGCCTAATAAAAACCATCGGATATGAATATGATTAAGTTGGACAAATATAAGACCATTATTAGCATGCATGTCTTAGTTTCGATCTATCTATTTTTCTATAAGCCTTATAAAGTGATTCAAAGTCAGACTGCATGTCTGTAAGCACTACAAGATGTTATGACTTTTGTTGACTAGAGTCAATAAGGGTTAAAACTTAGGGGTTAGTTTTTTTTTTCCTGTTTGGAAATAGTTTCTGTTTAGATTAATAATCATGTTTAGAAATAATTCAGCCTGAAAATATCATGTTTCTTTTTTATCCTTAATGAGAATCTAAAAAACCTAAAATGGCTGATTTACCATTGTTTTTAAAATCACAGATAGAGCAATGATCCATTATAGAAACCAAAAAGAATCAAAAAATCAAGTATAAATGAATACATAATCAAAATCAATTACTACAAATTTCTAAAAACTTAAAACAAGTCCATTCTAAATGAGTGGAATTTAAAGAGAAAAAACTACCGTGAACATTTTATCAGTTTTATACAAATACAAAATGAGGTAATGAAGTCGACATAAAAAAACGATTGGTGGGGATCAAAAGAGCAGAGACGACGAATTTAATGGTTACCATGAGATGATAAGCGGCGGGATTAGAGTGGTATGTTAGTTGCCATGGAAAGTAGGTGTGGTAGAGCCAAGATATTAAAAACAAGTGGGTTATGTTAGAGGAAGAAGAAAAGGAATAACAAAAAGATGTGTAGGTAAATTTGTGATACAGGATCCTGGATGGAAACAACCTTCTTTTTAGCACCCTTTTAAAACAGATTTACTTTCGTATTAAGCAAAAAAGAAACACACTTTTTCCTTTATTGCAATTAAGATATATTATACATGGTACCAATATTATTACATGAAAATAACCACGATCACAAAACTATGATTTCTTTGTGTTCCTTTTTATAAAATTTGAACCATATGTACACCTTTTTAAGGTTTATGTAGTTTAAAATCATTCTTTTTACAAAATAAGTTGTACAATAAAGGTTTATGCATCAAGAAGAGTAGAAAAGTACAAGTTATTTGAGGATTTGAAGACTTACAAAGAAAAATGATTTTTAAAGATGAACAAAGATCAAGAACAACCCAAACGTTATTTATTTTATACCCGAATGATCTTAAATGATCAATCCTTCAACTTGTCTTCAAATGTAAATGATTGAAAGTGAAAAATGTATGATTTTTGTAAGAGTTTGTGTTTGTTCGTGTGTTTTCTAGAGAAAAAGCACAAGAGAAATGTTTTTGTGTGTGTAGGATGTGAATGAGAATGAATGATATATGACAAGATACACACACACACACACACACACACACATACTCATACACACTTGTGTGTGCCGTTTGGTTGGGGGACAAGAAATATGGGACCAAAATGATCCTCCTATCACACCATTACTAGTACTAGTCCTATTCCCATAATTCTTGCTTGCTTGTCTAGAGAATAAGTTCAAAATTTGAATCCTATGCATGTATATACATGCATATTCGGTTGCAAATGAGATCGGGGGGGGGGGGGACCAAAAGTGGCCTCCAACTTTCTAGGGAACTAGTGCTCAAAAACATTTAATTTCCAAAGGTCTTGCATGTATAACAAAGTATTGTTTAAATTTCACGGAACACGTAATTAACAAAACGAGTAACGACATCACTTAAAATTATGAAATTTTAAATATTGCCCTAAAACGTAAAAACGTGGCTATTGCCAAAATACTACAACGTTTGGTGTCACGGTTCGCTCCTGGTGACGATTCTCAGATACTAACGGAACAACTTCCCGGTTAAAAGGAAAAGCTAAACGAAACTTTTAAAAATTCAAATTACTAAACGGAAATGGCTAAATTATTGAACGGAAATTCTCGGGTTGTGACAACATTAGTACAAGTTCAAATCTGATCAAAAGATCACTGTTCTGCATTTAACCTTGCTGATAAGGAAGTCGAAGATGGTTCTATGAGAACAGCAACATTATAAACTCGTCGAGAGTAAGGGATTGCTAATATGAATATCACAACTCTCTTGGTCAATAAGGCTGAACACTTGAAGGGATTTGCTTTAACGCATCCTGTGGGTTGTTGAATTTGGATTTCTGTGACTTTGCCCATATAATGGTTCTAGGCCAGTCTCTTTTAATTCGGTTTTTGTTAATTGCTTTCCATAGATATAAGGTCATTAATATGTTTGTAACTGGTTGATCTATTTGTGCACAGGTGCTACTGTATAATACATGAGGTAATGTATTGGGAGAGATATTCGACATGTATAAAGAATTAAGGACAACAAAAACATAGGAGGAAGTTAAGGAAGCCGTATGGGGTGATCTGAATAAATATTTTTAGTGTTTAGCAACACCCACCTTGTGTGTCACTTTGAGGACGTGTACTTATTTATAATGCCGTTCTTGATTGGCAAAATAAGAGCTCATAACTCTTGGCTTGCTATATCATAATTTATGTGCAACAATCTTAAAGCAGCAGAAAGATGTCAATCCCTGCTCTTGAATTTTTCAGTTTAGATGTATACTGAAATCAATGATGACATTATATTCCAGAGTCGTGTCGACGATCTAATAAAGCGAACGCATTTGTTTTAGCGGAATATTTTGCTGTTCTAAGAAGCAACATTGTCACCTTCCTCGGTTGAATTGGAAGCATCATTGGGAGGGAGTAGCCAGGTGTTTAGTGGTGTATTTGATGGGCGATATAAACTCTAACTATCATTTGTTCATATTCTCAATATTGATGTTTATGCCATTTTTAGCACATAAACATTATCCATTTTGGATATCTTAAACTAACAATATCCATTTTGGATATCCATTTTGCATATTGTATCTCACAACTAATGCTAAAGATAGACGTGTGTATAACACGTCCCAGATGCATGACTAACGTTTTTGTATTTGATTGACAAAAACATATTTAAAGGTATATGAAGTGTGAAAACATAGATAATGATTAGACATATTTATTAAAAAAAATAGATCATATGTTTTGAAAAAATAAACACTTACACATCTAATTTATTATAATGAAGAATAAACATAATTATGGAAATATGTATGTATGTAAAATATAAAAAATTAAATATCATTTAATGTGATGCAAACAACCTTTTATAACGTAAACAACAATTAAAAATGATTCGATATCTTAGGCTATACATATAATAAACCACGGTAAACCTGGACAAACAAACAATATAACCACCTTTATTCTTCAAAACTTTATTAAAAAACAATTACATAAATAAAATTGTTAAAAAAATGTTTCTATAATAAAGTAATTTTTTTAAAAATCTTTAACCAAAAATGAAAATAATAATCACAAGTCATACCCGCCTAATGGCGGGTTTTGCAAATATATATATATATAATATATACATATATATACATATATACATATAAATATATACATATATACATATATACATATATACATATATATACTAGATAATGATTAGACATATTTATAAAAAAATAGATCATATGTTTTGAAAAAATAAACACTTACACATCTAATTTATTATAATGGAGAATAAACATAATTATGGAAATATGTATAATAAAAAAGATAAGATGAATTGTGGAGGTGACATGTGTCACCTTGCCACATCACCATGTCACATCACCATGCCTTATCACCTTTACACATCATCATCTCCTTTAAAAGAATTAGGAAAAAAATTTTCGAAGAAATTTTTTTTTTGAAATTTTTTTCTGAAAAAAAAATTTTCAAAAATTTTTGTTCCCAATATTCTTTTCCAGAATTTTTTTTCAAAACAATTTTTTTCAAAAAAAAGTTATTCCAAAAAAAATTCTAGTGCATCACAGTTATGTTTTTAGTGCATCATGTTTATAAGTTAATGCATCACAGTTATAATTTATGATGCACCAAAGTTATAACTACGATGTGGTAATTATAACTATAATGCCCAAAATTTGCATGTGATGCACTAATAAAATATTTTATTTTTCGAATCTTTTTTCCTTGAAAAAAATTTTCTCCAAAAAATGTTCTAGTGCATTATAATTATAAGTTTTGGTGCATCATGGTTATAAGTTACTACATCATAATTGATTCACCACACGTTTAACTATGATGCAATTCTTATAATCATGATGCACCAGACATAACTACGATATGATAAACTAACTATAATGCACCAAAAGTACATGTGATGCACTAATGATATAAAAAGGTGCATTACTTGTATAGATAAAAGAATCATAGTTAACTATGATGCAGTAACATATAGCTATGATGCACCTAATTTAAAATTATGATTCAGCTGCTTATAACAATGATGCACTAAACTTATAACTATGATGTTGCAAGTTAAAACATTGATTCCCCAAACGAATAACTATAATGCAGTACGTTAAAACTTTGATGCACCAACCTTATACCAGTGATGCATTATAAGTTAATGCATAATAGTTATAAGTTTTGTGCATCAACAATGATGCAATAATTTATAACATTTATGCACCATACTTATAACTGTGATGCAGTAATTTATAAACATGATGCACTAAATTTTTGAAAATATTTATAATTTTTTTTCCCAGAATTGTTTTTTTACAACTTTTTTTTCGAATATCTATTTTTCTAGAAAAAGTTTTATACCAAACAAAATTATATTGTATCTTAGTTTATTCACCAAACTTATAACTATGATGCAATTCTTATATCTATGATGCATCAAAGTTATAACTACGATGCGGCAATTATAATTACATTGCACCAAAAATTGCTTGTGATGCACTAATGAAATATTTTTATTTTTTGAATTTTTTTTTCATGAAAATTTTATTTTTTTCTCTAAAAATTGTTCTAGTGCATCATAATTATAAGTTTTGGTGCATCATAGTTATGAGTTACTACATCATAATTGATTAACCAAACTTATAACTATGATGCAACTTTTATAACCATGATGCGCCAAACATATAACTACGATGCGATAAATTATAACTATAATGCACAAAAAATGCATGTGATGCACTAATGATATAAAAAGGTGGATTACTTGTATAGATACAAGAATCATAGTTAACTATGATGTAGTAACAATGATTCACTAAATATATAACAATGATGTTGTAAGTTAAGATATTGATTATATAAAAGGATAACTATGATGCAGTAAGTTAAAACTTTGATGCATCAAATTTATAACAGTTATGCATTATAAGCTAATATATCATAGTTATAAGTCTTGTGCATCAACAATGATGCAATAACTTATAACCTTGGTGCACCATACTTATAACTGTGATGCAGTAATTTATAAACATGATGCACTAAACTTTTGAAAATATTTATAATTTTTTTTCCCAGAATTGTTTTTTTACAACTTTTTTTTTCGAATATATGTTTTTCTAGAAAAAGTTTTATACCGAACAAAATTATATTGTATCTTAGTTCATTCACCAAACTTATAACTATGATGCAATTCTTATATCTATGATGCACTAAAGTTATAACTACGATGCGGCAATTATAACTATATTGCACCAAAAATTGCTTATGATGCACTAATGAAATATTTTTATTTTTCGAATTTTTTTCTTGAAAATTTTATTTTTTTCTTTAAAAATTGTTCTAGTGCATCATAATTATAAGTTTTGGTGCATCATGGTTATGAGTTACTACATCATAATTGATTAACCAAACTTATTACTATGATGCAATTTTTATAACCATGATGCACCAAACATATAACTACGATGCGATAAATTATAACTATAATGCAAAAAAAATGCATGTGATGCACTAATGATATAAAATGGTGAATTACTTGTATAGATACAAGAATCATAGTTAACTATGATGTAGTAACAATGATTCACTAAATATATAACAATGACGTTGTAAGTTAAGATATTGATTCTACAAAAGGATAACTATGATGCAGTAAGTTAAAACTTTGATGCACCAAATTTATAACAGTGATGCATTATAATCTAATGCATCATAGTTATAAGTCTTGTGCATCAACAATGATGCAGTAACTTATAACCTTGGTGCACCATACTTATAACCGTGATGCAATAATTTATAAACATGATGCACTGAACTTTAAAGTGTGATGCACTACAACATTTCATATGAATGATGCAATAAATTATAACTGTGATGCATTAACATATAAACATGATGCACAAAAAAATATAATTGTGATGCACTAAAAACTCTTTAGAAACGGCCAACTAGCCCCACAATCAAAAACATGCTGGACTACACAATACATTAACAGAAACTGTATGGTTTAAACATAGGCATGGCGACTCAGAGTGAATCGAAATTGAGGACATTAGGCGATCATGTATGAAGAAAATACGTAATATTCACATTCCGAGAAACTAAATTGCGCATCTCGAGACTCAGGCTTATAAACTAAGACTAGTATATTATAAATCTTACAAACGGATTTTGGAACAACCTATACGCATAGGAAACTAAAATGAATTAACCGTCATCTTTGAAAAGTCTGTACTTATGGCACAAACGGTCCACGTAAAAATCGTTGATTTTTGCATTTTGTGGCCGGAAAAAAACTATTGTGTACAATAGGAAAAGTGGTATTGCGAGAACCTTCTGAAAAGCTCATTCTACAAAAACAAAGACCGGGTGTATGCCGAAATTTTAATAAGAATATTATAACTGCTTAGAAAGATATTATTGGAAAAAGCTATAGTTTTCACATAAAGTTCGAAATAGGAAACAATACAATTTACAAATAAATTACGAATTTTTTAGTGACCGGGTGTCACTCAAACCAGAACTAAAAAAAACTACTTAATATGTGTCTATTATACTTTAATCACCGATTTGCATGTAAATCAATTAACAATTAATTCAAGAAAGCATATATCATATATCAAATCATATTATCTATGACAAACATGCATGTGTCCATCACAGATAATCAATTAACCAATAAATTTATAGTATACAAGTTAAATACCGACCAATGATCACAAATAATATATCGATATTAACACGTAAAATTTCATACAACCTAGGATTTCGTCTAATTAATTTTAACAACCATAAAGATTGAATCTTTTTGCAAGAAAAACCGCCCAAAGGGCTTAATTAAAATTAAAGAACAAGAAACTGTTTTATATGCCGAATTTTACGCTTTTTATGTAATTACCTACACTATACGATGGCTCGTGATGCCACTGTTGGAATTTAACATAAGTATTATTACACGAGTTATGCAACGGATATAGATCTCATATGATGCATATAATTAACATAAACATAAATAGGATTTGCGTACCTTTTAACTAATTGCAAACGAACAACGAAAGCTTATGAACACGCGTATGTGTTCTTTTAAAGTACACGAAACATAAACAAGTTACCAAAGTAGATAATCTCTATGGTATGCTCACACTACACGTCACAGAGATGCTCTAAAATGCTACTGCTTTCTTCACGAATAAACAACAGAACACGGTGTCCTTGTTTCTTGAGTAGGGTCGATCGAACAACAAACCCTTTTAGGTTTTCCATTGCAGCTGATCAAACAAAAGAAGGGAATCTTCATGCATCATGCATACATGTGGTTAAAACAAACGTATGGATAAATCTATCATGCATGTGCATGATAATATTTTTCTTTTCGTCGAACATAAGAAAAGCAGAATATAGATTATAGTAATTGTTATGTGGCGTCTCATACAATGATCCCACAGGGGTCATTATATAGTTCAATAACTTGGTCTTCAAGTTACAATACGACGTCTCCTCTAGTTTGCTAGAAACAACACTCGAACCCCTCCTTTTCTAGTTGCGATCGGTCTACAACCAAGCACCCTACAAGTTTGGTTTTCGTACCAACAAGTCCCTCACTTGTTAATATCCATCTTTTTTTTAACGACAAATTGATAAAAAAATATAAAAAAGGAAACTAGAAAAGCACTAGAAGCACAAGATTACAAACAAAACTAGGAAGGAAACTGTTAGAGCAAATATTATGATATTTAAACTAAACAAGTAACTTGTAATACATAACGTAAAATGTGCAAGTTACGCGTAACCATAACTCATTAACGCATACATTCATCAACACTCTCGACGTCTCGAGTCTACTCATGCTTCAACAAAAGGTACTAATATGTTTGTTATGTTGCATTATGATCAACCTATTTAACAAACCATTGAGAATGTTTAAAATACCTTTTAGAGTCATTAAATATTTTCTACCACTTAAATAAATGATTTGCAAATAATCTTTTTTTAACCACGAGATGAAAGGTTCAGACGATGGGGGCAGCCGGTCTAACATAAGCCTCCACATGAAAATGTTAACTTTACGAGGAAGGGTTTTATCCCATGAAGTTAAAGTCGCCAAAGAAGGGAGAATTTTATCGTCAATTACTCGACGAGCTTCTTTAACAGGAAAATATCATCTTTAGTCAAACACCAAATACAAGTATCTCCGACCGTAGATATGTCAACCCGACTTATTTCGATCAATAAGTCTCTAAAATAAGCCGTGTTACGAACTCCAAGATTGTTCCTAGACCAATTCCATCTCCATTTCCCGTTTTTAATTCGATCAATAATTAAGTAATCTTTGTCTAGCTCCAATCGATAAAGCCTATTATAGCGATTAGTAAGAGGAGAATCACTAATCCAAATGTCCTTCTAAAATCGAATACGGGTGCTGCACCCCGCTTTGAAACGAAAATAATTCAACGGAATAATATTCTTCAAATGAAAGAAATTGGACGAACCAAAAATCCTAGCCCAAATACCATTAAACTTGCAACCATAAGTATCAAAGTCGCCTTCTTGCCCATGAATCGCCTTAATGACCTTAACCCAAAGGGCATTCGGGAAAAAGAACCATCTCCAAAGCCACTTTTGAAGAAGAGCAAGATTGAAGGATTTTAAACTACCAATATTCAATCCTCCTTTTTCGAAAGAAGAAAGCACGTTAGCACATTTTATCCATATAAGTTTTTGGAGTCTTAGCCACCCCAGAAAAACTTAGCACGAAGACTTTCTAAGGATTTCAAAAAAACTCATGGGGGCTTTAAAAATCGAGAGGTAATAAATACCAAGACTACCTAGAACCGCCTTGATGAGAGTAAGCTTACCCTCAATAGATAAAAGGCTCGCTTTTCAGGAGGAAAGTCTCGATTGGAACCGATCAATTAAAGTCTTCCAACTGGAAATACGATTCATAGTAGACCCTATAGGAAGCCCAAGATAGGTAAAAGGAAAGATCTCACGGCATATCCCGAATTACGAGCCATATTAGAAACCTTGTCATCAGAAACTCCAATACCATAAATGTTGGATTTGTTAATGTTAATTTTGAGACCTGATGCTAAGTAAAAAACATGGAGAACACGAATGATGTTATCTAAATCACCTGGATTCCATTCGGTAGTGATAATAACATCGTCACCGTAAAAAATATAAGAGAGCGTGAGATCAGGAGAGCCAAGATTGATCCCATAAATGAGGTTAGAGCTAATTGCAGTAGAAAGAGCACAATTCAGACCTTCTATAATGAGAAAAATTAAAAAGGAGAGAGGGGATCTCCCTGCCTTAGACCTTGTTTAATAGAGAATTCCAAAGTAGGGCTGCCATTAACTAATATAGAAGCTCTAGACAAATGAAGACAAGATCTTATCCAAGAACGCCATTTACTCCCAAAACCAAGTCTGTGAAGAACAAAGTCCAGATACTTCCAATTGATTGAATCAAAAGATTTGTCATAATTAACTTTGAAGATTAACATTTTTTTCCTCCTCTTTTTAAACCACTTAATGACCTCACTAAGGATGAGAGGTCCGTCGAGAATTTGTCGTCCCGGAATAAAAGCGGATTGCTCAATACTATCAATTTTGTCTATCACTTTAGAAAGCCGATTTGCTAGGATTTTAGTAATGAATACCAATAAGCGAAATAGGACGGGAATCTTTAATAAAGATTGGATTACTGACCTTTGGGATAAGAGTAAAAAACGAGGAATTAGCACCTTGAGGCATCAAACACGAATAAAAAAAAGAGTTCACAAACTCTAAAATATCCATCTTTATGAGGTCCCAATATTTATTTACAAACGCAAAAGTAAAACCATCAGGGCCGAGGGCTTTGTTACTACCATAGTCCCATATTGCCGACTTAATTTCCATCTATTAATTAGTTATAACGTCTAACGTTATAATTAACGACTGTTTTAAATTTTTTGTGAAACATTTTAATATAATTAATATACGATAAATATAGTAATTACATTAATAAACGTATACTCTATGTAT
>BQNB010170964.1:0-13620 GCA_026074375.1 Tanacetum coccineum | reverse complement strand
TACAACCCGCAGGGCAGCCGGACTTCCTAATGAATGTCTATATTTATAATGACACGGCTAATCATCCTAATCGACTTTTTGGTCTGCATTTACTCCACAGGGGTCTCTAATTTAGGAGGATTCTGAAATATTCTTACAATAAAATGCATGCGAAGATTATTTTTAATTTAAGTTTTTAACCGTTAGAGCAGAAAAGTATAAGCATATCAAAACAAATTTATTACCTGGCAACGAACTAAAGCTCGGTTGATACCCTGAAAGAATGTACGTCCTTCACTTCACTTGCACCTTCACGTGAACCCAACTGATTCTTTAGGTCTCTATGCAACAATCTGTAAATCAATTGCCTGGATGGAAGGCCATATACACCTTCTGGACCGGGATGTGGTGAATTGGGAGCTTCTTGTCCTCAAAGTTAAGAACAATTTTAGCCATTTCATTCATGTTTACCATCGTTTCCTCAAAGTCTGAAAAAGTTTAAATTTGACGATTTAGGGAGGTGGATTTCTTAGATATACACTAAAGGTTTCATTATAAGTTCGACCTAACCCATATAAGTTGCCAGCTCTAAAATCTAATGATATGAATATTAGTCCATTTTATAAAGATCACATCCCATTTTATTTTAGTGCAATTAACCATTTGTCCAGGTCAAAACGGACCAGATTTGAGAGCTCCGACAATATTTTTTTGTCCTATTTTAAAATAAATTAACATGTCAAATCTGATTATATCGTAAATTATTAATATAATGATACAAATTCCTTTAAACTGGAGTAAGAGTTAGGACATTCTTAACATAAAACCACATGTGAGTTGATCTCTGAATTGTCACAAATTTACCCATTACTAAGCTTGTTAAGCAAATTAGACGCAGTCGTTTTTTAAGATGGAATGGATGGAAAAATAATACTTCATGCGTCCTAAAATAATTGTCCACCGACAAAAACACACATTTTTAAAAGAAATATCATGATTACAACTCTCTTACTACTTTTTATAGAATGACAGTTTTACATTTAACTAACTATTTTGTAATTTTAACCTAAGGTGAGGATAATATGATGAATTTGCTCTAAATTTCTTATTTATTTTTAAAAGTGAGCAATTAATTCAAGAAAACATGAGAAAGAAAAAATAATCTATTTCGTGACATAAATGAAAATATTAATGATTTTAAAGTTTTTTTTACATGAAAATAAAAACCATATAATAATAAAACTATACTAATATATAATATAATACTAAATGTTTGAATTTAAAGAACATGATAAAAATAAAAACCACATAATAATAAAACTATACTAATATATAATATAATAATAAATGTTTGAATTTCATACAACTAATGTAATTTTTTTTATTTTTTTTAAAATTAAAAAGTTAATTAAAAGAACATGAAAAAAATAACATTTAACAAACAATACACCACAATACAATTTTTAAAACTAAAAAGTATCCCTTCAGGTTTCCAAAGAAAGTAATAGCATCTAAACCTTTCAAAAATGTCTAGAACACCTTTTAATTACCAAAAATACAAAATAACATGTAACGCATTACGCTATAGATTATACCACCCCTAATATTTAAAAAATATGATTTTGCTGACCGCGATCCTATGAGTTATGATTAGACATTCTTAAATCAAAAAATTAGCATTAGTTAAACTAATATATTCCATAATTATATACATTTATTCATTTTGAACATCGAATGTAATGTTAAACATGAAATATTTGGTGTTCATTAATTGTTAATTTTTTAATTAAAGAATGATTAACTATAACTTATAAAGTTGTCATTAACAAAGCCCTTAAAACAATACCTCGTAATTTGAAAGTTATGATCAAATAAGAAATAAAATTAAAATGATAAGAGGAGATCGAACCACAACTACATATTTAAGATGCACCAACAACGATAAATCCATTTCGTCTTATTTTCTCACTCCTCATATGAAATACAGTATATAGCTAGAAATCATTTTCACAAACATAATGTTATAATAAATTATTCCTTAAACCCATTAAAATCTACATTTTTACTCAATTACATCATTTTCGTCATTATTACTATCATTTTTTATTAACCTATTATACATTAAATGTGCGGACGACGTCGTTTTATGATAAATGAGATCGTTTTGCACTTACTAAAGCCGTTTGGTTTAGTGAGTTCTTAATTGGACTACTACGTATTTTTTTGTGAGTAGCAGTTGGATTGTCAGTTGTTATTTCCTGGCCTGGGTTGTTACAAACTATATACATCGGCACGCACATGCATGCATCATATTAAGCATGAGCTCCACGTGTCTCCTTCAGTCCATGTTATAAACCAATATGTTATTGTTAAAAGCTTTCTTTTCTAGCTATAGTATGTGAGGCAACACATATGTTGTTAACATTATAATACATAAATAAAGTTGTCAAAAGTTGAGGTTTAAGTATCAAAGAAGATGATATATTATTACATACTTTATTCTTGCATGATTACCCGCGCGTTGCTGCGGGTCGTATATTTTTTCGCGTAGTTGCGAGGCATTATTATTTTTTATTTTTTTTTTATTTTGTGTGGTTTTATTTTTTCGGCTTCATGTTTAATAATTTATTTTTTTTCTTATATGGGCTTATGTGTGGGGCCCATGTTTAAAGGTTTCTTTTTTTGGCTATACGGGTTTTTTTTAATATAATTTTATGGGAACATGGCGTTTTTTTATTGTAATAATAATTAAGTCTACTTTTAAAAGTTTTGAATAGAAATTAGATTAAACTTTAGGTTTATGGTTTGATGGTGATGGCTTAAAGAAAGCATACTCCCACATCTTATAAATCAATGCCCCTTACCCTATTTGATTTCAAGACACTTGTACTTGCAGTTGCTAAAACTCATAACCTCCAAAATCATCAATCTTTTTTTAATCAGTAGGTTGTCACCTTTTGATTCTAGCTCGGAATTGCAAGAATACCTTTTTCTTTATTCATATTCATAAATATATACATGAGTATATAAAGATATTATTTTATACAAGTTTTGTAAGTACATTGCAAAAATGGCATTTGAGGAGATTAAGGTTAGAAGTTATGATGGAGGTCTTGATAGAGCAAGACTTGAACTACTTGAAAGAAGATGTGAAGTAGGACCATCACAACATGTACTTCTATTCACTGATACCATGGGTGACCCCATTTCAAGAATACGAAATAGTCCCATGTACATCATGCTGGTAAACATACACATTCAACTTTGATCTAATATTATTTCACCATCTTAAAGCTTTGTGACAACATGCAGGTTGCTGAGTTGAACCATGAGCTAGTAGGTGCCATTCAAGGCTCTATCAAAGTGGTCACAATGAAAGAGTTGGCTAAAGTGGGCTACATTTTAGGACTAAGGGTCTCTCCACTTCATCGTCGTAAAGGCATTGCTTTGAGCCTTGTGAAACACTTAGAAGAATGGTTTGTTAAGAACCAAGTGGACTACGCGTACATGGCAACTGAGAAAGATAATAATGCTTCGTTTAATCTCTTTGTAAATAAACTTCGTTATGTTAAATTCAGGACACCTGCAATCCTTGTTCATCCAGTAAAAACCCGACCCCTCAAGTTATCATCCAAGATCGAGATTTTTAAGATCAGTGAAGAGAATGCAGAGTATTTGTATCGTAGGTTTATGGGTTTGACTGAGTTTTTTCCCTCAGACATTGATAAGGTGCTTAGTAACAAGCTAAGTTTAGGCACGTGGGTGGCATGCGACCAAGGCGAACGCTCTCAATTTGGGCACAATGGTTATTTTCCTACAAACTGGGCTATGTTGAGTGTTTGGAATAGTGGAGGTTTATTCAAAATGCGAATAGGGAAAGCTCCAATTTCGTGTATAATGTACTCTGAGGCGTCAAAAGTGATTAACAAAGCATTTGCATGCTTTAACATGCCAGCATTGTTCAGCAACATTTTTGAGCCATTCGGGTTCTATTTCTTGTATGGTGTCCACCATGAGGGTCCAATGTCCGGAAAGATGGTTCGAGCTCTTTGTAAATATGTGCACAACATGGCTCGGGTGGGTGAGGAGGATTGCAAGATGGTGGCGACTGGGGTGGGGAGTTATGATGATAGAGTAAGACCTCACATCCCACATTGGAGGTTGCTTTCATGCCCTGAGGATTTGTGGTGCATAAAGGCCTTAAAAAGTGAAGGGAGGGAAAGTTTTAATGAATCGACAAGAATCCCACGAACAAGACCTCTTTTTGTAGATCCAAGAGAGGTGTGAATGTGACTATGCCAACTAATTATTTGTTATGTGTTCTTATCTTGTTTATATATACTAATAATGAATATCACTTATTTGATATATATACGCCTTTAATTTGTGGGTGAGTATCAATAGCTTCATTGCATGACATGGATCATTAGGAACATGGATATATCACTTCCATTTGGTCTATCCATCATTTTCGTTGCATCGACTGTCGTCTGCTGGCTAATGCTCAAAATCACTTAAAATTTTGGTGATCAGCTTGGATCTCATTGATCTAAGTCATGAGCCTGTAGCATGAATGACAACAATAATTTTGTATGCTAATTCGAACTTTAAGTCTATATTATGTTAGAGAGACGAAGGTAAGAAAGGCAGAAAATTTACGATCTTTATTTTTTATTAACGGCATTCATGACAGCATGCAGCTGTTAGTCGTTATTATTTGTATTGGTCTCAAGCCCGAGTTCTAGATTACTCGTGATAGATTCAATAACGTTAGCCTGTAGCCCGAGTTATTATTTGTTAGTCGTTATGATCTGTATATATCGGTTATCCGAGAAAACAATGGTCTTCAGTGGTCAAATTTAAGTACTTAAGACATATATAGAGGGTTCTTAATGAAATGATTTTTGCCTCTAAGAAACCCAACAAACATCTCATTCTAGATGTTATCAAGCTCGCTTCTTTTACTTGGATCTCTAGTAGGCAAAAAAGTTTTCTCCCAAGTGGATTGATTGGATTTGTAACCCGCTTACTGCTTTAAAAAATTTATTTTAACTTCCTACTAGCTCCTTGCTAGTTTTGTTATTAGTAATATATTTCCCAATTGCTGTTAAAAAAAACAACAATATAAGGATATGCACTACCTCAGCTCCAAGCTAACTATATTCAGCATCATGTCTTGAAACGGCATATTCAGCATCATGTCACTTGGACATCATAAAGGAGGTAAGTTAATAACGACTGTGTTAGAGTAAGGAAAACAAGGAGGCTCATGTTCAGTTAACCTCTTCTTCAACTTTTTTCATGTCTTGCTCCTTCAAAACTGCCGAGGCACTAGCTAACATGGCTCACGAGAGACATGTACGTACTCAAGACTTACAATTTAACGAGAATACATAAAACCCTACGTGCATCTTCACGATAATTAAGCATCTATCATACTATGGAGCAGAGGGGTCTCGGAGGAGTGTGCAATAGGTGCCGTCGCACAGGGCCCCCACTTAATAGGGGCCACATTTTTTTAGTTTTGTACATAAATACGTATAACATTAAACATATATGAGTCATATAATACAAATATAGTGCAATTTCTCTTTAGTTTACAAGTGTAATAAGGCCTCTTTTTTATTATTGCTTAGGGCCACCGAAATCTGCGAGACGGCTGTGCTATGGAGTATAAACTTAGCATCGTCAATAACAACTTAAATCTCATTTCAGTATATCACCAACTATTCTTCATCATATATAGCCAACTAATCCAACGTACCGTGGACTACATCTTCTTTCTTGTGTATAGAACGAGCTACTCCAAGATGCAAAAATTCTTTTTGCATTGCCTAAAAGTCTTGTAACGAATTTTATGACAATAACAACTATGGAAGGATCGAAATTTGATGTCCAGGGTTTGTTCACGATCTATGGCTTAGATTAATCTGTCTGACAAGACGGTTAATGGAAAAATAAGGTATTGTCACAAATATGGTTGATATTGTGAGAAATTGGAACACGTCACTTATCCTTGGCATGAAAAGATCGACCAGTACGTGTGGTCAAAATTAGATGTTTAGTGAAGATATTATAATTTTCATTAAGATATGGACAATACTTGTGGGATAAATTTCGTGTCCATGATTATGCTATCATTTGTGACATACCTAATGTCTTGTCTTTGTACTCGTTTGTCTTAACTAAAATCAAATCTTTAACTAAAATTTTAAGACCTAGGGACAAAGTTTGGACAAGTTAATTGTCTTGATCAGTAGATTGACAAACTTGTAGACCCATTTTACTATTTTTGCAATATACTATTTTGTTAGTATTATGTTTATAGCACTTTATACCAATACTCTTGTTTTTCTTTTTTTAGAGAAAAAGCAAATCCATTGATTTCACCTAAACAATAATGTAATCCAAAGCTTTTAACCACGAGTCAGAACACTCATAACAACATTAAATGGTAAAAGTCTCACATAATATGTACCTGCTCTAGGAGCGTCCAAGCTTTCCAATACTCTTGTTTTTAATAAAAGCCCAATACATGTAGTGGGTTTCAAAGTTCCTAGTTCCTCTTAATATAAATAGTGGGTTTAGACGCAAGCTTTATAAGCTAAACAAAGGCCCATTATTACTTTTCATTACCATATATCTTATTTATCATTACGGAAGACGCCAAAAACAGTGGAAAAAACACTAACCCAAACAGTGGATAAAACACTAGCCCAAAATCTGGCCCAACACTAGCCCAAAATAAAAAATAAATAATCCACCGACCCAAAATGAAAAAGCAAAACTTACAAAACGGACCTTCAACTTTTAACTATTTACGATTTTTTTATATAATACTTTATTTTTTATCAAATATATATACATATCTACCGATTCATTCGGATAAAAAATACCCACGAAAAGATCTTTGAATTGCGAACAAAATGTTGAAGTTTAATATAAATAGGTTGAAAAAAAAACTTACAAACCGTACCCTCAACTTTTAACTATTTACGACTTTCTTATATAATAAACTTTATTTATCACATATGTAACGCATATCCACCGATTCATTCAGATAAAACAATACACGCGGAAAGATCTTCGAATTGCGAACAAAACGAGCCCAATATTGCAATGCTTCTGACATACGTACGATTTTATAAAAAATGTTGCCGTTTAATATATATATTTTAAAAAAGTATACTTTCAAAACACTCCCTAAACTGCCTAATCAATTCACGGTATTCAATACACAAAAAACCCTTTGAAAAATATAAAACAAGCTGTGAGAACACCTCTTAGTTATGAAAAAAAATACCCCCTTGAGTATAAAAAATAGCATAAATCAACCCCTAAGTTACAAAATAGCGCCGCCGCAACGCGCGGGTTGTTTGCATCTCGTTAGTATGATTTGATGTTACAAAACTAGTTTAATATACATTTTCTCGTAACAAAACTTGAGAAAAAGATGTATTTGCATACCACCATATCCCTCCCTCTTATTAGTAAATTAACCAAATGACTTGTGTTCGAATGGTATCATATGATGTGTGACAGTGGCGGATCTAGGAATTTGAAAGTGAGTATGCACTAGTTATATCTATATACTATGTGTGGCATTAAACGCTGTCGTTTTGACAGCCTTGCTACAGTGCTCGGCTTATTGGGCTCCCATTTTGGGTCGGCCCAATTACCATTTTTTTTAAGTAGACAACTTTAAAAAAAAATTGCTCTGCACAAAATAAGATTTTTTTTTACAAAAGTACTGATTTATTCAGATAAAAAAATATCCGCAACATGAGGCCCAACACATAAGTTCATATAAAAAAACAAACTATTAAACATGAGACCGAAAAAATAAACCCGCACAACATAATATTAAAAAAAAGTTGCCCAGCACAAAATAGGAAAAAAATTTACAAAAGTACTCATTTATTCAGATCAAAAAATACCCACGACATGACGCCCAACACATAAGCCCATTAAAAAAAACAAACTATTAAACATGAGACCGAAAAAATAAACCCGCACAAAATACAAAAAAAAAACATTAACGCCCCGCATCAACGCGCGGGCAATCATGCTTAACACCTATTTACTCAAATCTCATAAAATTATACTATTAAAAAAAACCCAAATAGCCAAAAAAACAAACCTTTAAACATGAGGCTCAACACATAAGCCCATATAAGAAAAAAATAAACTATTAAACATGAGACCGAAAAAATAAACCAGCACAAAAATAAAATTAACGCCCCGCAGCAACGCGCGGGCAATCATGCTTGTTAAATATAATGAGTGATGGTTCGGTTGTTTGGGTCAGGGGTTTTTTCGTGTCGGGTCGGTTTTTTAATACCCGAGTGGTAAAAAATTAAGTTGGCTCGTATATTCCAATTATACGAGTTATTTACACCTGGTTTGGCTTTGTTGTCATCTGAGATATTGAAAACTTGAAAACGCAATTGTTGAACGTTACACAAAAAACTTAACCAGAATATCATTATAACTAAAGATGGCATGCTCATTTAAAGTCGTAAATTAATAACCAATAACCATGTGGAAACGAAGTTTTTGACACATATATATGATGCAAGTAGTTATTAAGAAATGTTCTAAGTAAATAACAATAACTTCATGTGTAAAATGTAAATTATAAACTCCTGTGGGATGGGCCTTAACAAGTGATACTAAGTGGGTTGCATTGTATATCTAAAATGGGCCTAGAATCAAATACAACAGCGCCTAGAGATGCAAATGTAAACCGGTTTTTTAAAAAACCGGTATAAAAAACCGGTTTTATATAACCGAACCGGTTATACCGGTTTTCGGGTTTTTTAATGTACCGGTTTTTTACCGGTTTTAACCGGGTTTTTTTTTAAAAACCGGTTAAACCCGGTTTTTTTATTTTTTTATTAAATTTTTTTTTAATTTTTATTTTTATATAACCTTTAATAGTTTTTTTTTTAAAAACCGGTTAAAAAAACCGGTCAACATGGAAGTCAAGACTAGCCGTTATAATTTTTTTTTTTAAAACCGGTTTTAACCGGTTTTTTAAAAAAAAAATTCACAACGGCTACTAGCCGTTTATACCCGTTTTTTTTGTTTTTTTTTTTGTATTTTTTGATGATTTTAGGGCATGGCTTAGTACTATAAATACATGTAATGGGTTGGGGTTGAAACACACAAAAACACTCACTAATCTCCTCTTTTTCTCTTCTAATCGTGATATATATACTCTATTTTCTTCAAATCCCCGTCTATAAATGAAAAAAAAACTCAACATCACAACAAGCTTCCACTAAGCCTCCGTTCTACTAGCCATGGTCGAAAATTTTACACAAAAGAAGATGTGGTCGAATTATACCAACTACAGAAAGGCGATGTTGGGTCAATTACGAATATGTGTATTATGATCTATGGGGTGAAAATCGCGTGCAAGAAAGTAAAAATTTTATAACCCCGGGTCCAACTCTACACTCCGACTCATAAGAGCGGTTGTAAAGCGGTTAGCCAAAATGATGATTCACAAGTTACTAATGGTGCGGATGGTCAAGTTTTTATAAATATGATAATGATGCTGTTCGACATGATAATTAAGAAGTTTTGTCATTCAACAAGCGATTCCATTCAACCACATCGACAACGTCAACTTACGAGACATCAAAAAAAGGCTACAACCGCGGTATCAACAAAGTAAAATCGTACTACTCTTAAAGTGAAGCTTTTAAATATGGGAACGTTAAAAAAAATTAATGATGTTTTCCGTGATTATAAAGTATATGGTGTTTCTTATACTACGGATACTTGAATCGCACCACATGTACAGCAAATTCTTATTTATCCGTTAACGGCTCATTGGTTTTTAAATCCCGAATCTTGGTTTATTAATGAAACGGACATTTGCTTTTTAAACTAGTTGGTTATCCTCAGTACGGATCCAATTTAAGAAAAATTTACATGACACTGTTAATTGAATAAATTTATATGAAAAAGTTTTACGATTTTCACTAGATAAATGTCATCCATAATACTAAGCAATGGATTTTGTTAAAATTATGTATAAAACCCGTATTAGATGTCTTATTTTTTTCATTCCCGTTGTGTTTTCTCAATAGATATAAATTTATCCGGTCAAGCTTCATTAAAAATAAATGATAGTTTTAAGTGATGAAATTTAGGGGTTTTATTAGTAACTATATATAGTTTCGAGTAATGAACGACAAATGAACTATAGAACGTGATCGTAAACAATGTGGGGAGAACCCTTAGGACCTTGCTATTGATAATAATGTTAGGTGGAAATTCCCAACTTGCATATGTTAGAAAATATATTACGACAACGTGATACATTAACGCATTAATGAAACACTTGTTAATAGAAATAAGTCCGTTTCGATAAGCGACCAAGATTGGGATTTACTAAATGATTTAACTATTTTTTACAAGTTTTTAAAGTGGCAACAACTATATTATCGGGTGTTTATTACCCAACTAGCTCATTAGTTTTAAATCAAATTTGCTATTACTGAAAAATAAGACGAATTAAAAACCTCACCTAGTCAAATGTTTAGAAAAATTGGTTAAAGTTATAAAAAAGAAATTTTAAGAATTAATTGAGCTAAATTTACCTTTCGGTTTTTTACATGTTCAGCCGCACTTAAATCCATGTTTAAATGTTTAGCGTATAACATTTAATACCAAGGAATAATGAACAATTTAGACTATCCTTGGGTTAACGCTGAACAACCCCGACCCCAACTATATAAACTCCCAAATTTTTATATTTAACGATAACTTTAAAAAATTATTTGGAATTTATGCAACAAAATATGGTCAAATACAAAACCCAATTGTTGATCAAATGCGGGCCGGATCGTCCCGAATGGCAAGTGACATTAATATAAACCTTTATAATAGTTTATTTGAAGACGCTACAAAGCGTCAACGAACATCGGCCCCAACAAGCGAGTTGGGACAATATATGGCTACAAACTTTTTAATAACTTTAAGGCCCGAAGAGTTTACAAACTTTGACATTTTGGCTTGGTGGAAAGAAAGGGAAATCCAATTTCCAATTTTATCCGCTATGGCTCGTGACTTATTAACGGTCCAAGCTTCGACGGTAGCTTCCGAATCGGCCTTTTCTATTAGCGGTAGAATTATATCGGAAAGAAGGTCAAGACTAACCCCCGAATCCGTGGAAGTATGTGTATGTTTGAAAGATTATTTGGACGGAGTAGATAGGGTACAACATGAAACATCGTTGGAAGGTCCGATATTAGAAGACGTTGAAGAAACTATAGCAAGAGAAGAAGTTGAATTAGGGATATCACCTCCGAATACCGAATTAGATGAAGGTGAGTTTGAAGACTTAGATATTGAACACGTAGATGTAGAAGATTTTTTGGAAGATTTAATGGATTGAGTATAACGGGTGATGGCAATGCCGAAGCTCGACATACTTGAGTACACTAATATGTTTTCGGGTGATGGCCATGCCGAAGCTCGAAATGTATTAGTATTTATATATTTTTAGTTGTATAATTGTATTGTTTAAATAAAAGTTATGATTGTATTTTTTTAGTATGTTTCCGGTGCAAATAAAAAGTTATGATTGTATTTGTTTAGTATGTTTCCGGTGTATTGTTTAATTAAATGTTTGATAATTAACAAGTTTATTAAATAAATGTTCGAAGTTTTAAATTCCGAAAAAAACCGAACCGGTATAAAAACCGATTCCAAACATTTATAACCGAAAAAAACTGAACCGGTAAAAAACCGATTCCGAAAATTTATAACCGAAAAAAACCGATTCCGAACATTTATAACCGAAAAAAACCGATTTCGGAAAAACCGAAAAAACCGAAACCGGTTATTAGAAAAACCGGTTTTTTTAAAACCGGTTTTCTAATAACCGAAAACCGGTTTTAACCGATTTTTTTGCACCACTAACAGCGCCGTTTCATACTATCATCGGAAAACCTTCATTTTCTTTCATTTTAAGTTTATCCATTTAATTATTTGAAGAATTCAAAGCTGTTAATCTGGATCAGGGTATGCACCTCATTTCAACTGCGTATGCACTCTTTGTAAATCTATTAACAAAACTTCAAAACCAAAAAAAATTTACACTACGACGAGAAATCACAGGGTATGCACGTGCATACCCTGTTGTGGCTGTAGATCGGCCCCTGGTGAGAAGCTCCCAATCAAATAGTTATGAGTTCAAGTCTCATTTAAGACATGTAAGATAAATTTATGATGTAAAATATTATGAGATAGTTAAAAATTGATGTTGAAAAAAAATTAAAAAAAAAAACCTTTCGAATACAAACCATAAAGCTAGCCCAAAATCTTTATGCGTATGTTGTGTGCGCATGTCTTTATCGTGTGTGTGCACGTGTATTGTGTGTGCGGTGCGCATGTTTGTATAAGTGGCTAATACCAAGTGTGCATGTAGTTTGTGTATTAGGCCATTAGCTAAATAAAATAAATTTGGTTTGCAGATAAGTGAAAATTGGATTCAACTAGGCGTTCATACACGTGAGTCGCATCGAGCCTTTTTTTTTAAAAAAATTACAATTTTACTTATATGAATCATCGTATAACTTCATAAATGTGTGTTGCTCATAGAGTGTGCGTAAGTGTTTAGGGCGTAATGTTGGTGTTCGAGTTTTGCTCAATGTGGTTTGTTTCAAAGTCTGGTCAGGGTCAAAAGTTACATTCCCGAGCGCGATCCTATTTGATTTTGTGTTTCTCTAGTTCGGGAATTTAGAAATGGGTCAATTTGATTATCGGTAGAATGTTAAAAAAACTCGTTAGTTTAACTGTTTTAACTAACCATAGTTAAAACAAAACTTAGAGGTTTTAATAAGTTATAAATTTTGTTTAAAGTACCATTCATTAAAATAAACACTTAAATTGAATTATAAATTTAACAAACAATCAAACACGTACTTCAAATTGAATTATAAATTTAACAGACAATCACACACGTACAACCATGCACATATAATAAGTTATAAATTTTGTTTATAATTCAAATTGAATTATAAATTTTGTTTAAAGTACTTATAATGCAACTTATAAGTATTGAATTAAATTTGATAAGAATCTAGCTAGGAGACTTTGAGTCGAAACAAATTATAAGTATTTCAATATGTTGATTATAACATCTATTAAAATATTGCGGATAGATAGATAATGAACAAATTGTATGCCAAAATACAACACCCTTAAAGATGAAAGAAGATTGCATGGTACATAGCATAAGATATTCAGCATTAATGTTTTGCTAATTCACAAGAAACTTTTATTGTTGTTAAATCAAATGTTAACAATTAGACAAACCACTTGAAAAGGGATCTAACTCGTATATATAAGATACAAAAGCTATTCGAAAACAATTTCACTCTGTCGTCTTCCTCATTCGTAATTAAACCATCGTCTAATATGATAAGCGCCTGGAAGACTTTTGTTACCATTATGATCTTCTATTAAATCAACATCACCGTAGCCGATGCTTGACTATCGGTGATCATGCCACAAACACATTTATATAGAATCACTTGGAAAATTTAATATAATTACTCTTGCCTTGTAATGGCAGTAGGATCCATTTTCAAGCGTCTCCGCAGGTATCTCATCGGCGAGTCA
>BQNB010170963.1:0-13620 GCA_026074375.1 Tanacetum coccineum | reverse complement strand
ATACAAACGTAGCAAAAACATTTATAGCTTGAACAACAAATAGAGACTGCAAAAACAAGTGGAAGCTGATTAAAATTTGGTATTTCTCGGCATCAGGCTCCAAATCAATATTTTCCTTAAAATACTCGATCCAACAAAGACCCGTCTAATTATAAGTTTTAATGTTTTCAACAACATCTGAGAGTACCCTCAAACGTCGATTACTAAGGTATATTTTCAATTGGTTGAACCGATAACAATGTGGTTAGAATCGAAAAAAAAACACAAATCGTTTAAAAACCCGATTTGGTGTCTGAGATTCAATTCTAAAAACTATGTTTACCTAAAAAGTCAACAATGTGTATAAATTGACCCATGGTGATATTTGCAAGTATCGTAAATTCATGAATTTGTATATGCTAGCCAACAAAACCATAAGGGCAGCATAATGCAAATCATAAAACTAAAAGAACCATCTAAACCACATATATAAACAAGAAAAAGTTTATTTCGTTGGCCAATGTGGGGCTGAACACATCAAACTAAAGTCTTTAAAAAGTTGCTCAAGCGACTTAAAACCTTTAATTAAACATGAGTAGTATTTTATGTATATATACACTGCTTTTTATTTTAAAGCTATGAGAAATTAATACAACTTGAATGCGGTTATTTAGCGACAATAATTCTCTATCACTCGTGCAACCTTTGTGAAAGTTGCTCTGTACCTTTCAAAATAGGGATAATTGCTTAGAAATGTATCTAACTTGTCACTTTTTGTACAAGTGTGTAGCCTACTCATTTTTGTGCAAATCTGTGTAGCCCACTTTTAAATTTCATCATTTATGTACCCGGTGACTAGTTGTGTGTATTATTTGACGTATATGCCCCTACATAGGTTAAACATGAGTGTGTAAATTGAAGGGTAAAATGGTTAGTAGTACACACAACTGGTCACCCGGTACACACAACTGACGGAATTTAAAAGTATGTTACATAGATTTGCAAATAAAATTATAGGCTACACAAAACTATAAAACGTGATAAGTTAGATACATTTCCAAGCAATTATCTCTTCAAAATAAATGTACGCTTTTATATAGCATGAAGATAACTATACTCTCTAGTCTCTACTAATCAAATGTCATCCCTAATCACTAAAATAACTTTTTATTTAGGATATCCTAAAATGGAAAGTTGGACATTTAATTTTAGACAGGGAGTATATAAAATTCGTAAATAGAATAGGAAAAAGATGGAACAAAAAGATAACAAAATTTCATAGCATAAAATATGGACTAGCTACTTAAAAAAGAAAACATATTATCCCCTAAGAATTTTCATAAAACTATAAGTCTTTAACTCAACCTCGTAATTAAGGGTTTACGACTCATTTATCGGTAGAGATCATGTTGGTATTTTCTTTGTTTGCAATGTTTTTAGATGGGAAACGCTAATGAGAAATAGAGCGGTATGCTAAACTTGACGCCGAAGAATATTGCTAAGAAGGTGAGTAAATGCTTTTTAAAGCATGCATTGTTTGTCAAATAAAATGGAAGTGTAGTCATTTTCTATGTGGGCGGCAATAACATCAAGAATTAAAAACGACACGACAAACATCACAATCATCACGACAAACAGCAGCAGTGGCTTTAATATATGAAATAGTTTACACGTACCATTTGATTCATAGACTTATTGACCATTGTGCCACGTTATTATATTTGAAATGAGCATCCCACTTTATTAGACCACACAACACAAACAATGTCGGATTGTTCAGAATAAGTTATTCTATGCGCAGAGTTTGACTTATTTGAGTATGACCATTATCTGTAATCTTGACGACTTAGGGTAAAAAGTTAAAAACACATGTGATGCATCTTAGCAAAGTGATAGGGAACACGCTATAGGGAGAAAAGTAACATATTTCAGATTATCGTTCTAGACATATATGATGTGAAGGTCTTTTTCTATTTATTTATATAAACAGTATATGGCGGTTTCAACCAAAAGTCCAAACATACTGAAGGTTTGTGTAATTTTTATGATGTTAAGTTATACAATATGTGGTAATTAAATACCCATTTTTAGATGGGTTGATATGTGTTATGCTTTATCTCAAATACATCAGATTGAATAAAATGTAGGTAAAAGAGAAACGGGTCGATATGGGTTACATATTTTATAAACGGGTCAAATAAATAAATCTTGATATCTGGACTTCTGGTAGACAGATGATGGCACCATTGTGATTCAAGGAAATCTTGATGCCAGCCAAATAGATGACAACACGATTAGTATTTGGCCTAGCTTGCAGCCTTGAAAACCATTTAGAGCTGTAGACCATAAGCGCTCTGTGGGTTGATCAAATTATAAAAAATTCATCATCAGAAGTACTAACAAATAGATATAACACATTTATCTTTCTAGTAACATAAACTAAACTGGATAATAAATTTTTTAATGTAATAACTACAGCTTAATCCCGACACATTGCAGCATAGCACCATCATCGTTAGCAAATATCAACGAATGATAGAATTCGACTCATGAAGCAAAAGTAGCGTTTCCATATACGACACAGCGGAAAACCCAAAATACTTATCATTAATTCCAACATCACTGATATGTCCAGACGAGGGTTCATAAACATCAACCACATACCCTTTATCATTATCATCCTGCATTTCCAATACAACTTCACCATTGTTTCTAAAACCCAATACGCTATAGAGCACCGACTTACCCTCAACCTTAACCGTATATATCTTTGTAAAGGGTTTATTAATACCATCCTTCTTTGTCCACACACTACAAACCCACATCTCACCCTTAACATAATACTCGAGCAAACCAAGCGACTCATTCACCTTCGCCACATCCAAATTATCTGCACGTGATAATCTCTCTGAAAGAGATACTTCACCAAACTTCTCCCTCTTCAAATCAAATGAAATAATATAATTAGGCCATAATCCTTCTTCCAAACCAACAGTTTGCCAATAAATAATCCCATCTATAAAAACATGATCCGCCGTCAAAGCGCACGATTTAAAAGGCGTACCCCTAAATACAGTTTTCCAAACACGTGTACTTAACTTAAAAATCTCAACTACCCATGTATAAGTTGCATTGACATTAATTTTAACAAGCTTAGGGTCACTAGTATCATCGGGACAAACCCCAAAACCAATAACAGTATATCTGTCTCCGTTTGTATCTTTCAATACATTAGGGATAAGAATATTAACTGATTTCCTAATACTAGGATTCCATATATCAGCAAATCCTACGTCTCCGTAAGAACGGTAAAAACATAACAACCCATTAACGGAACCAAGCAAAGATGCGTATCTTATTGAGTTAAGGGACTCGGGCGCGGTGAAGGGAAACTTTTGTTGGGGGAAAGTGTTGTCATCGATAATCGAGGTACATGTTCGGACATCACCTAACTTGTCCCATACAAGAAAATGATGCCGAGGGCGATTAATGTGATAGTTTTTTATAAATTCTGAGCTATCGATAAGGGACTTCCATTGTTTTGAAACACACCGGAATTGAAGTAGTGATTGGACAGGAAGGTTTTTAATGATTTCTGACTGGATTTCGAAAGGTATATAGGCTGACATTTTTATTTCTTAGAATCTTTGATTTCGAGGGTTTTGTCACTGATGAGGGTTATGTGAGGTATATATATAAATAAACTTTGGGCCGGGCCATTGGGCTTCGTCATCGATGGTCAATTGCAGTGTTCCAATTATGAGATTGGCTAATTTTGAAAGTGTTGCACAAAAAAAGTTAGAAATATGTTTAGATTACACCATGCTCTTTAGTCTTTATTCAAAGAAACCAAGTTAGTATAGGAAGTAGGAACGTGGCAAAAATAATTAACAATGTACTAGTGTTTACTTGCCCATACACCACCTCATTAAACACATATGTACATGTTTGAGAAAAAAAAAAAACTCTCATATAGACATGATCATTTAAGGTATTGCTGCACCAAATCAATATTTTCTATACCATACTCGATTCAACAAATAGCCGTCTAGTTATAAGTTTTAATGTCTTCAACAACATTAGAGAGTACCTCAAACGTCCATTAATACGATATATTTCAATGGGAATTGATTCGCACACTCCTAAAAGTGATTGGGACACTCAAAGTACAAACAGTTTAAGCAGTTTATATTTGCAGTACAACTGTTTAATGCACAAGTTGGAGGGTCCCAATCAAATATGAGAATGTGCAAATCACCTCCCATTTCCAATTGGTTGAACTGATAACCAGGTGGTCAAGACCGGAAAAAACGAGAATAGTGTGAAAAACCAATTTGATGTATGAGATTCAATTTTAAAAAATGTGTTTACTCAAAAAGTCAACAATTTGTATAAATTGACCTAGGGACTTGGTTGATAATCATAAATTTATAAATTTGCATATTTTTTTTTTGAACGGCAACTTTATTAAAAGAAAACTAGCAAGTAGCTAGAATTACAAAGAAATTAAAAAAAGGTGTTGAATCCAACTATCCTAACTAATAGAGTTTTTACCCCTAGCAATATACCAAGAAAAAGAACGCCTAACTATGTCTTCAAAAATACCATCTTTTCGAAGATTTGAATCAGAGAAGAGGAGATGGTTTCTATATGACCAGATACTCCACCAGGAAGTGTAAAACACTCCTTCCAGCACTTGTTTTGAACTTGATTGAAGCTGAACCAAATTAAACCAAGATAACCAAGATCGATACGAATCAACAGGGTTCCAAACCAAGCCCCACCAATTACAAATAGACCGAGCAATATCTTTTGCCAAGTCGCAACAAAACAGGGTCAACATAATGCAAATCATAAAACTAGAGGAATTAATCTACAACACACATATAAACAAGAAAAAGTTTATTTTTAATACCAATGTGGGACTCAACACCTCAAACTAGTGTCTTCAAAAATGTTGTTCAAGTGACACATAATCAAACATGAGTAATATTTCTGTTTTTTTATACATTGATGGTAAATTGGTAAGTGAATGTTTTTTGAAGCATACATCATCTCTCAAATAATATAAAAGTGTTATAATCTTCTACTTGGACGACATTAACATCTACTATAAAGTATGACACGACAAGCATCACACGTATACGTGTTACAATTGTATGGTCGGATCATGTAGTGTCGTCAAGTGATGTAACCCAACATGTATAGGTTAATAGGTACCGTGCGCCGAAGCTGATTAACTTTTTTTTACACAAATGACAAAGAAGATATAACATATGAAACAAGGACATTTATATAGTTGGATTGGGGTGAGTATCTTTTATCTAGTAAATGAAAACGAAAAGTGAGGACTTTTGTATTTCAAAAAAAAATGTTTTCTTATTAGGTATGATGTTTCTAATTTTTTTTTTTTTACAATTATATTTAGTAAAAAAGCTTAAATACTTCCAAATTTGACATTAAAAATATAAAAATTCGTGTTTGTTAATCAATTTATAAGAAAAAACAAAAAAACACAAGTACTTAAAAGTCAATACAAAATACCTGTGGACCAAATTGTAAATGTTAAAAAAAAGCACTACTCCTATTTCATTTCAATACTCTGGTTCAAGGTCATCTTTTTCTCTTACGGGTTGCATCCTACCTTGAGGGTCTAATGCCATCTCAATGAAACACTCCTTATCAACTTTTACAAAAACAGGCTCTCCATCCATAACCACACCATCCAAAGTTCTATTCTTTCTCAAATTTACCTTTATACCATCACCACATGTATTCCCCTTTTCTTTACAAGACTCATTAATCACTTCCCTTGAATTATTAAGACTTGAATCAGGCAAAAATAGTGATTTATTTTTTACCTTCAGACCTCTAACAGTTACTTCACCCAAAACCATCTAAAACCATCAATCACAACGTGATGCCGACAAACTCACATTCCTACTCCCTGCGTCTTTGTTCCCAACAAACGTCATCACTATTCCAATGTTGTCAAGACAGAAGACGTATAACATCCAACAACAAAACCATCAACTATCTAATTTTTTACCTCAATCGACTCTTGCACATATGCAACAGAAACTTCAATTCTTTACCTCACATGATTTTTTGACACAACTCCATTACTTTCAACACATGCTTTAAAGAACTTTACAAAACTGGCTGCACTATTCATTGTCGATATCACTTTTCCTTGAATCTTCCCACTTGGCCAAAAAATTAACGCACATCCAAGGCCTTTTGGGGGATTACACCTTCGAACCACACTTCCAATTCGCGGATGCAATCCCCTAATGAAAAGATCAACAAAATGTGTTCATCCTCGCCCATAATCACATAAAAAACTCATAATACTGAACAAAGATTTAAAAAAACGCATCACAATATTTCTACAACAGTACCCATTTGCCTAAGAATCGCCTTGATTAAAATTGCATACTTCAACATTACCAAATCTATCCAATTTTGCAATGTTGTAATTCCGAACTATATATAAAATTGCATACAACCTAGATCTCGTCTAATTAATTTTATTAACCGTCAAGATCAAATCTTTTTAACAAAAAAAACCCACCGGGGCATTAAAATTAATCACGAAACCCTAATTTGTCCAATTTTATTACCTGTAATTAAAGATTCTACACGATGGCTCGTGATGCCACTGTCAGGTTTTACAATCTAATTAACCATATTAATTAACACGAGTACGCAGCAGAATAAAGATAACATGTAGAATACATTAATTAACAAGAATAGAAAAAGTATACATTTTAGCACGAAACGATACACTGTTTAAAGGTAACCGTAAACACCGTCTTCTATATACGCGTGTGTATAATGTCACACGCGAAACCACAAGAATCAAAATATGATTCCTCTAAGCTTCCACACACAATACGTTCTTAGCAAACAATGAAGTATGGTAGTACTAGTAGTGTATTAGCAAACGATCTTTTGTCTTGAATCAATCAACACTTGAACACAAGCAAGAACCGTAAACCCTTCTTGGATTTAAACTTGGTCGAACACAAAAGCAAAAAACCAAATCCCTCTGTGTTCTTGCGATCGAATCAACAAACCAAGAAACCCTTTGTGGGTTTAATAGAGCTAGAACAAAGAAACTACAAGGAACAAAGAAAACAGTCAAACAACCAAAGCTAAGTCGATATATCTGTTAGGTTTTCAAGTCGTGTCATTGAATGAAGTCCCCAACATGAATGAAGACGTGGGTCCCACACGTTTTTCAGTCAAGCAATTTATGTCACGGTGGCAAACCTTTCCCCAGCGACATGTCGCTGGGGATTCTTTGGGTTAAATTAAGACTAAACTTAATTATGGAGTATCCCCAGCGACATGTCGCTGGGGATAATTTTTAAAAAAAATTAGTTTTAAGTTTCCCCAGCGACAAGTCGCTGGGGATACATTTAAAAAAAAATAATTTCGAGTTTCCCCAGCGACAAGTCGCTGGGGATAAATTTTAAAAAAAATTAATTTCGATTTTCCCCAGCGACAAGTCGCTGGGGATACATTTTAAAAAAAAAATTCAAGTTTGTCTGCATTTTTTTTTAATACAGCCTGCACAGCAGGCGTTTTCCAGATTTTTTTCCGGAATTTTTCCGAAAAAAATCTACCAAATAACAAACATGTACCAAAACCTGTATAGACTCACCACAACTTGTACCAAAACACAAATACAAAGTAAACGGATCAACGCAATACAAATACATCACAACTTGTACCAAAACCAAAAGATAATAAAGCTAAATCGTCTAAAATCCGAATAAGTCTACAAAATGGGGCTTCCTAGTCATAAACGAGGCTATACAAGTCAATATTTAACATAATAGGATAGGGAAACAAGTGTTTAAATGTCATGAACCTAAAGTACCAATGTAGCATACTAATAATATATAACACAACTACCTCTCGCCGTCGTCATCCTCATCATCGCCACTCTCCTCGTCATCACCACACCCGCCACTCCCGCTAGCACCGCCCGACTCAAACTCCTTAAACATATCCGCGTACTTGTTGTCGCTTCTGAAAAGACTCATCATAAAGTCTACCTTTCTATGCATGCTCTTGAGCGACTTGTCAACGGGGGCTGACATACTTGGCCTGGATGTGGCCCGTGATGGCAATACCCGACCCACACCGGGAATGTGCCCACGAAGCTTACCCCCTCTTGCCAACGCATTGATCTCATCCTCCGTGTACTCACCCGTAGCCTCAAGCCTTTTCATCTCCTCCTATGTAGTGACAAAAACACAAGATAGTAAATATATTAGTCGGGTTGCTACATTATTTCTCGATAATTCATTAAAGTGTGTTTTGAAACAAAACTTACATATATGCGGCGGTCCTCATCCTTAGGGAATACCCCGTCAACAGTGTGTGTTCGCCAGAAGGTGTCAATGAGTGAAGGGTACTCCTGAGTGTCTGAGGCCTGCCTCTGTACATACACACGCATATAAGATGAAACTAATTAAAAACGACAAATCACAACACACCAAAGCGTATAATCAGATATATATGTATATATGTATGTAAAATAATTATAATGTTTATTACCATCTCATCTCGAAGGCGAGCCAGCGACCGGGATCCCTGTCGAGATGTGACCACGCTCTTTTGCCGGTTTAGCCGATTTTGAGCGGCTCGAGCAAGGTTCTTGGGATCATTCCAAAACTTAATGTACTTATCCCACTCAGCCGCTGTAATATCCTCGGGACGTGCCCGCCTGATCGCCTCCACATCGTAAGTCCCGGTGGTGGGGTCTGCCTTCCAATGCTTGGCCTTGAAAGAAGCCTTGTTGGTATTGTAGGCTTTTTGCAAGTGCATGTTGATGCCTTCGTAGATCTCTGTCCAGCGGGAGGAATCCATGTGCGGCCTGAGGTCAAACAGGGTCTGCAATCATATACAACAAAACGAAAACAGAGTTAGAGATATAATTTATATATTTATTTAAATTTGTTTATTTATTTATATGATATAAATAAATAAACGAATTTAGATAAATATACACAATTAAATAAATGAACACGATAATGAAATAAACATAAAAGGATAACTGACCCCAATATCTGAAATGATCGCCGCCTTCCGCTCCTTCGGGACCTTCTCCCAAGAGGGGTAGTACAAAGGCACACTCCTAACGACCTCCCCGATGTAGTTAGACCAGTGAGCCGCATGGGGACCGAGAGGGTTTAGGGTTTGTTTGTCACCCACATCAAATTGGATCGAGACGGGGCCTTTAGCTTCCGCGACTTCCTTTAGCGAAAGGTTCCGGGTCTTGTCGCGGGTATTCATCCTGCCCGCTCCCCTGCCGCCCAAATTGGGCTTTCGTGTGCCTTTGCCTGCAAAATCAAGTGAGTGATAAAGTAATAAAAATTCAAGGCAAGCAAGTTCAATATATGTATCAAATTTATGCTTGTATTACAATAATCCAGAAATTCTTACCCCTGTTAATGAAGCAACCCCCGCAACCGGTCGACACATGGTGTGGAGGGGGACGATCCTCACCGCCACCGTCACCGCCGTGGGACCGTGCAACATCTGCTGACGACATCTGTACAAGTACAATTAGCATAACATATAGAAATTCATGAACAAAATAATATAAGCATGCACACAAAATATGACGTTGACGGATCTATGAAGAAGATAGGATTAGATAGAGAACACAAAATATGATATTGTTATTTTTACAGTTAAGTACACAAAATAAGTCTAAAATATGATATTGTTATTTTTACTTTCTATAGGATGATTAAATTCAGACGGGGATTTTCCGAAATTAATCACTAAAATCCTAAAACATTCCTAAAGCACATTTATATCAAATCACATAACTTGAATTAACCGAAGTTAAAGCATTAATACGGTTCACAATAAACATAACTAAAAAGTAAAAAGAAAGATAAAAAATAAATAAAGAACATAACATTCAAAAGTACTTGTAATCGTTTGTTAAAAAATTAACTATAAAAGATTAACCAAGAGATAACTGAATCTTAAAATTTGATGAATTTTTGCAACAGAAAATATCAAATGTAATGTCAATTAAAGAGGGCTTAGTTATGCAAATAACATATATTATGCAAATAACATATATTAATACTAAAGCACATTTATATCAAATACAAAACCACCATAAAAGTTATTTTAATAACTATACACATTCCCCGACGACATGTCGCCGGGGATACCAAAAGGAAAAAAAAGAAAATATGTACCTTCGGCTGTGTGTCGGCTGCTACGGATGATACGGCGGCTGCTACGGCTGCAATTTTTTTTTTAAAGACCATCAATCACAGCTTATTAACATAAATATACCTCTTTAACATAATTAGAAACATAATCTAAATTCAAACCGCAACTTATTAACATAATTAAAAAAAACTAAAATCAAACCCTTTAACCCGTGTATCACTTGGTCTCGGCTGCAACTTTTTAGAGGGTTAGAAAAAGAACAAAAAGAATTATCAATTAGAGGGTTAGGGAAAGAATTATAGTTTAGAGGAGGAGGAGGTGCTCGTGTGCTCGTGTAACAGCCGCCGGTGGTGGCGGTGATGGAGGTGGTGGTGGTGATGGAGGTGGTGGTGGTGCTCGAATTGTTTGTGATGGTGGATTTTGTGGAGGTGCGGCGCTGCAAAAATCGCCAAGGAGATGATGTTTTTGTTTTTCGTTTTTGGTACTGTAAAAGATGCAACCCAGATCCACTTTATCAATAATTTTATTCCCGGCGACAATCCCCAGCGACATGTCGCCGGGGAAACTTACATTTTTGTCGTTTAGCGTAAATTGGCGGGTTAATGAAAATTTTGGTGGGTCAGTATCCCCGGCGACATGTCGCCGGGGAATAGTTAAAATAAATAAATTACTTTTTTTAGTATATTTATTTAACTTTTTAACTAAATTACTTATCCCCGGCGACAAGTCGCCGGGGAATCCACAAAAATAAAAAATATAACTTGTTTTTTATTGTTATTTATATAACTTTTTTATAAAATATATAATAACTTTTTTACAAAATATATAACTTTTTATAAAAAATATAAATTGGTTCGTTTCGGCCGGGTCGGTCCGGTTCCTCGGTTCGTATATAATTATTATTTAAAATTATTTTTTATAAAATATATAATAACTTTTTTATAAAATATATAACTTTTTATAAAAAATATAAATTGGTTCGTTTCGGCCGGGTCGGTCCGGTTCCTCGGTTCGTATATAATTATTATTTAAAATGATTTTTTATAAAATATATAATTATTATTTACAATTATTTTTTATAAAATATATAATCGGTTCGTTTCGGCCGGGTCGGTCCGGTTCCTCGGTTCGTATATAATTATTATTTAAAATGATTTTTTATAAAATATATAATTACTATTTACAATTATTTTTTATAAAATATATAATCGGTTCGTTTCGGCCGGGTCGGTCCGGTTCCTCGGTTCGTATATAATTATTATTTAAAATGATTTTTTATAAAATATATAATTATTATTTACAATTATTTTTTATAAAATATATAATCGGTATGGTATGGTTGTACATTAGAGGTTCAACGGATGAGTCGATATGTTATGGTTGTACATTCGATGTTCAACGGATGATTCGATATGGTATGGTTGTACATTCGATGTTCAACGGATGAGTCGATATGGTATGGTTCTACATTAGAGGTTCAACGGATGAGTCGATATGTTATGGTTGTACATTAGAGGTTCAACGGATGATTCGATATGGTATGGTTGTACATTCGATGTTCAACGGATGAGTCGATATGGTATGGTTATACATTAGACGTTCAACGGATGAGTCGATATGTTATGGTTATACATTAGACGTTCAACAGATGAGTCGATATGTTATGGTTATACATTAGACGTTCAACGGATGATTCGATATGGTATGGTTGTACATTCGATGTTCAACGGATGAGTCGATATGGTATGGTTCTACATTAGAGGTTCAACGGATGAGTCGATATGTTATGGTTGTACATTAGAGGTTCAACGGATGAGTCGATAAGTTATGGTTAAGCATTAGACGTTCAACGAATGAGTCGATATGTTATGGTCATACGTTAGATGTCCAACGGATGAGTCGATATGGTATGGTTATACATTAGACGTTCAACGGATGAGTCGATATGTTATGGTTATGCATTAGACGTTCAACGTATGAGTCGATATGTTATGGTCATACATTAGATGTCCAACGGATGAGTCGATATGGTATGGTTATACATTAGATGTTCAACGGATGAGTCGATATGTTATGGTTATACATTATACTCCTGCCAAATACTCCCGCCAAAAACTCCAGCCAAATACTCCCGCCAAAAACTCTTTTATTCCATCAAAACAGATACTATCACAACCACAAACATATCACACACTCTTACCATCACAACCACAAAAAAATGATGAATATGGTGCCACATGAAGCTTTTGCGTGTAGTTGTGCAGAATGAGATGTAGTTCTTCAACAATCGTATAAACCTGAGAGTTACGGTAAACTATACTATGCATGTCCAAAATCAAAGGTGAACAATCACATGTTTTTTATTTGTGTAATATATAAATATTCTGGTTAGTTGTTAAAAGAATTGATTTCGTTACTATTTAACAGCCTCCGAAGCATTTTGGATGTGAATTTTTTATGGAAAGAGACCCGACTTCGTCAATTGATGAGTTCTCCTGGAGCTCCATCGACTCCAAGTTACTCTGCAGGACATTCAACACCTACAAACTATTCTCTAGGATCTTCAAGAAATGCAGAGTGCTCAAACTGCAAGCACTTGCGTGGAAAGATAAGTGTACTCAAGGCAACAATGGAGATGCATATGCATCCGAAATAACATACAGTTAATTCGGCTGCACTATTTCACAAAGTTCTCAATAAAATGGAAAAACTTGATTTGGAGTAGTTTGTCATGTGCAATGTAATTCATATGATTTGGAGTAGCTTGTCATTTGCAATGTAATTCGTATGTTTTTTATTGTATGTGAAGACTTTGTTTAAACTTTTATGATATGAATGCGTTTAATTAAGAGTCAACAAAGTCAAAGTCAAAGTCTATGAATGTGCAATATATATTTTTTGTTAAAATATACGGAATATCGGACCGAAACAAACCTAAAAACGTAGTTTAGTTAAGAGTCAACAAAGTCAAAGTTTATCCCCGGCGACACATGTGGCCGGGGAAACGGTCCAAAAAAAACAGAAGCCCAATTTTCAAATACGAAAGCCCAAACCAGAAGCCCAATTGCTCAACGAAGCCCAAACAGGTATCCCAACAACATGTCGCTGGGGAAACTATTCTCCACGTCACCGCGAACGTAATTAGCATTAATCATCTTTTTTAAATAAACAAAAGAATCCCCGGCGACATGTCGCCGGGGAAAAGCGAGCTGGAAAATTTCCCGCCACGTTTTACGTAGAATTTTTTGGTCAAACTTTAACGAACTTATCCCCGGCGACAAGTCGCCGGGGAAAATGTCACAATACTTTGACTAAATTTTCTACGATAATTTGTACCACGTATGATCAATTTTTGTCGTTTAGTGCATATTCCCCAGCGACAAATGTCGCCGGGGAAAAGTCCGTCACCTGTTCACCTTTTTCTTGTAG